>BGPT01003245.1:63102-85557 GCA_003297045.1 Symbiodinium sp. clade C Y103 | reverse complement strand
GAGAGAGAGAGAAAGAGAGAGGCACAACTTAATATTCGGAGTTTTTAAACACATAGATTGCTATTGGGGATTCAGCCTGTCTCTTTTGGGGATTTCATTTGTTTTTGGAATTCAATTTCAAAAAGAAAATCTAAAAAAACAAAACATAATGAAAGTCCCAAAAAGAAAGAAATGGACTTCAAAAAATAAAAAAAAATATGTCTACACTTTTCTTTTGAATTTTTTGATTTTTTTGAATTTTTGAAGTTCATTTCTTTCTTTTGTGACTTTCATTTTTTTTTGATTTTTTTGAATTTTTTGAATTTTTTGAATTCAAAAAATTCAAAAAAAATTATGTATTCACTTTTTTTTTTAATTTTTTGATTTTTTTTGAATTCAAAAAAATCAAAAAATTAAAGAAAACTTATGTATTCACTTTTTTTTTGAATTTTTTGAATTTTTTGAATTCAAAAAAATCAAAAAATTCAAAAAAAAAAATGAAAGTCCCAAAAATAAAGACATGAACTTAAAAAAAATCAAAAAATTCAAAAAATTCAAAAAAAAAGTGAATACATAAGTTTTTTTGAATTTTTTGAATTTTTTGAATTCAAAAAAATCAAAAAAAACAAAAAAAAAGTGAATACATATTTTTTTTTGAAGAGATTCTCCAGAAAAAGGTATAATTTCACAAAAATCCTTTCGACATGCAAACGTTCAAATAGTACATAAAGGTCCATCGTACATATATATATATATATGTATATATATGTGGCAAGGCATTGAATTGTTTTCTGCGGCTTGAGTTTGAGGTGCTGTTTGCCCTCAAGCAAAGGATCCCAAGAAAAATGCGATGTCTGCAATGCAAGGTTGCCATGAGTCGCCAGAGACTGAGTGTGAAAGGGGTAGCTGGAGACACACGAGCATTTTGCAGTTTCAAAGATCTTTTAAACAATGCACGACCCAACCCATCATTTCTAGCCAGGCAAGAAATAGCGAGTCAGCGCACCTCTCATCAATCTCATGGGATTCCAAGTAGTCAATACCCTGCAGCCAATTTCTATTGTGGACGATTCAGGGATCATGCCTGGCTCACATTTCGCACAATGCCAATGCGGATTGTTGGCCTGCTTCATGTACGGAACAAGCTCCCTCTTGCGCCTCGCACTCACCCATCCACCCAAGCATTTTGACACGGTCACTCCAGGAAAAATGTGCTTCTGTCGGAAGCTGGTTGGCCTGTTCATGTACTCAACCACATCCGTGATTCCTTGAGTCATTGCAGACGCTGCTCCAGGGCCGCCTAAGCATGCAGTTTGATTAGTGCTTCAGACAAAGTGTCAGAAAAGCGAGCCAACTGAGCCAACAAATTGAAACGTAGGCGTCATGGCCGTCTGCAACTGTTCATCTCTGTGGTAGCGGTTGCGAAATCATCAACAAAACCTTCGTCTTCGTCGTCATCATCCTCATTCTCATTTTCATTCTCATCCTCCTCCTCATCCTCGTCCTCATCCTCATCCTCATCCTCATCCTCATCGATCAATCATAAATCAGAAATAGGCAAAAATGACTAAAATTGTTTTAAAGTGATTGAAAATGATTAAAAAGGAGCAAAAACGATTTTAAGAAATGATTGAAAATGATCAAGAAATAATGAACGTGAATTGATATATATATATATGTATATATTATATATATATATATACATTGAATAAAATCAACATCAACGACAAGTCGGCGATTCCAGCTACATTCCTCTGCCTCTTCCATCTCGTTGCTCCAATTTTGACGTGGCCAGAATCTTGGGCCCAAGCCCAGTACTGCAGGCAATGCTGCGCCAAGTAGCCCTCTTCGGCTCATGCTTTCATGGTTGCCTGTCGCAGGTTTTCCGGTCAGATTTTATTGCAGCACCAACTCATGGCATTTCAGAGCTGCAGAGAAGTGCAGAGAACTGCAGAATCTCAGTGAAAGCGCCTGTCATGGGAACAAATGCCTCACCGCCTGAAGGGCTGAGCAACTTTGACAAAGGCTAGGTCTACTGAGTCTACTGGGAGAAGCATAAACACAAATACAAAGGATTGCATCGGATGCAAATGCAACAAGCACAACAAACGCAACAAAGGCAACACAAAGATGTGAGTCTCCAGAGTACGAGTATCTCTCAGCAAGGTCAAGCAGACGGCAAGAGGCAACTCACAACAACACTATGAGCGGTTGGGAGTCCCAAGAACAGATGTGGGTTGCCCCGAGAACACCGATAGCTCTACCAAAGCGATGGGGGAACTTGGAAACAAGCCCTCAGTGCGCAGGCTTTCCATGCTGTAAGTTATGCCGCGATTCTATGGACAAACATTGCAAAAAGTGGTGCAGAAAGATGATTTCATCTGAAAAAAGAAACACAGCCGCACTAGATGGAAGAGCTGAAACAGATATGATTCAATCCTCAGCTCTTCCTCTGTGCTGAGCCGCCGACCATCAAAAGGCCGTCGGCAAAGCAGAACAAGGGCAAAGGTGCCGACAAACAGCCTGGTAAGGCAGAATAGGCAAAACTGCTGGGATATGTTGAAACAAACTCATGCAGGATTAAGACATGCAAGGTCGCAAACTAGAAAAGACACCTCAAGAATTGTCTCCTGGTAGAAGTCAGCTGCATTGTGGGCCTCGAGACAGGCTGCTGAAATATGAAGTGCTTCCAGCTTGAGGAAGAGCAAATCAGAGCAATTCCATTAATTTTCTGAGGCCTGTACCAACGCAAAAGATCCAGAGAACCACTAGTCTTAACTTGTGTGGCGGCGGAAATCCAACAAATCTCCAAAAGACGGCCAAAGTGCGAATGAGAGTTTTTGTATGCCACCAAGCTGAAATGCCCTGGATGCAAAGCAAAATCATGTTCAGTCAAAGGATGCAGGCTCCGTTTTCCACTTGGCCTTGACCAGTTTAGTCGAGGCAGCTTGTGATACTAGGTGCCCATTGTTTTGCTAGCGCAGGATTCCAAATTTGGCAAATGCGCTGAAGCAACATCAACGGGCACGATGCCGTTCTATGTCTCAACACAATGAGCCTTTGGCCAAAGGTGATTGGAATACATTTTATCAAATTTATCTATTTTTGGAGGGCTCAGACAGGTGATGTGTGCCTGATGGAGTGGATGTTTATGTGATACTCTGCTCACAGCTCACAAGACAAGGCAGCTGAGTCTCAGACTTTCTCGCCATTCTTTGCTGTGGTTGGCAAATGGTTGCGTGTGCCGCGTGCATGAAGCATCTCCCTTCTGCACAACCTGCAGGTGAAATCCGGTGAATCTGTCCTTGATTTTGACCTGACCTCTTTGAGAGTTCCCTTCACCATGCCTCGTACTTGCTGCCAGTTGGAGCACCGGCAGCATCAGCATGGAGCTGACAAAAGCAATCACCAAGATGGACCAAGTCCAATGGAACATGTGTGCAGTGCTGTGCAGAATTCCGCAGAGCCGGTGAGAAAAAAATGATCAACTCGATGAGGTCGCCCACGCCTGGGAGAGCTGAACAGCTCGTTGCTCTCTCCTCAGATCTTCACAGGTCTTCACACACCACGTCATTGCTCACAACGTGATCTCACATCTCTTGTTACAACAAACTTAAGGATGACCACATCAGTGACTCACAGTTTTGCATGTGTTTGGTACATTTTTCTACCATTTCTGGCCTGTCAGATGCATGGACCTGATGTATAAATTGAAAGTGGGCTCCGGTCTCCTGGCGAGACTGGCGAGACTCGAGCCATGGACAAATTTCAAAAACCTGCTCTGTTCAACGTTCATCTATTCCCTTCGATGGCCTTCCCTGCACGCCCTGCCCATAGCGAAGCCTAGAAATCGACATTCAGTGCAAACCGTTTGAACCCGCCCTCGAAATGCTGGGATGCATGAAAGAGCTTAGCTCACCACCATCCTCACCTGCGAGTCATGTCTGGTGTCTGCATGTCTGGCAACAGTACTCACAGGGCCTGAAAATGGTCCGGCCTGCCAGCTTCACAGCGATGAACTGTTGCAAAACATCGTCTTGAGCCGCAGATCTGGATGGATTGAATTCAAACAGCTTCTATAAGATCGATATACATGCGCAACACAGCGCACAAACAAACCGTAAAACCATATGGTTTCAATTGACTCGACACCTCGACTCCATGGACTTTTTCGCTTCGTGACAGGGATGCGAATTTTTGGCATGCAGGTAATTTAGTCCTGAGAATGCTATCTGCAGAATCCCTCTAATTTCCACTCTGACCATGAGCTTCGATTATTCGAAGCAGAACAGAGCTCCAAAAAACTGAACTCAACTCTATGCAGCAAACTCTGTCACCATCATTTGAACCGATGACGAGGCATTGATCCTGCAGCTCAAAAGAATTCCAGAAATAAAAAACATGTTGCATCATGAGAATCAGTGCTCCTTGGAAGCTCCTCAAAGCTGCCATTACCTAGCTCAAGGCGCTCAAGGTCCCAACAGTACTTAGGTGGAGATAAAGATATTGCTGCGATCATCAATACACTTCTGCAGTTTGTTGATGTTCCCCGTCGATTTCGTCAAATGTGCTCGACATCTTCACAACCACGTCTGCATGTTAGCACACTTTCCCTGGCCTGCAAGTGACCTGTCTCACACCTCTCGCACATTGCGACTAACTCCAAGAAAGCCTACCAGTGACAAAGTGTTGCAAGGTCAGTTTTTCTCTGCTCGTCTTTCTGGGGAAATTGGGGAAAGTATACTGAAGTTTCTGAAGTCCTTCAAGATACAGGATGAGTTTCATATGTTTCATGTTGCTCTGCCTGAGTAGGGGAGTCCTGAAACTCGGGATCAATGAAGATATCACCTCACCGTCTTGGTGGCTCAATCGAAACTAACTGGGTTTGGAATCCGGAAACCCACACATACCCAGACTAGATTCTCTAGGATGTTGAAGATATGTCCCAATGAAACAAGATGAAACAAGATGAAACAAGGATCAAATTTGATAAGTCATCCAAGTCATCCAAGTCATCCAAGTCATCCATTCTTCGCAAGGTCCTGATCCGGGGAACCAGCCGTGCTTCGCCATGCCATGCGTACTGTGCTTGGTTGTGCTAGATACAGGCAGCGCATTGTTCGGTGCGTGCAGCACTTGGTGTTTGGCCTTGGATCAACAAATCTTTGGCCAATCTGACACAAATCCAGAATGCGACAGTGATCCAGATCCACACTACAACTTGCACTCCGAGTTCTAGAATACGGAATACATGGAAAATTAATTGAAATATGTGATATGTGGAAATATGAAGATATTGATAATAATAAATTTAAGAATCCATTAGGGCTCCATGAAAGTGCCAAAGACAGCCGAGTTCGCATTCAACTGTTGAGCCATTCCACGCTGTTCATTGAGCTATAGCCGCGCTAGCCAAGCTGCACAAGGAAGTCGCCGTAGATAGTTCAACTGCTGCAATTTCTTGGTCTCCTGAGCAAAGCAAACACTGGCAATGTGAAACTGAGAGAAGGAAAAGAGATTAAAAGAGTCTGCAATGCCCAAATAGGAGAATCTCCTTGTCGACTCTGGCTGTTCCAGCAGGACAAATGTTTTCCTTTTGGACCATGCACTCTTGGCCTTGGCTCTCGTTGGATGGGGCAAGGCTGGCAGGTTTGAACTGAGGCGATGACGTGGTGAATGTCCTCGTCGCGATGACCTCCAAGGTTTTTTTGGCCTTGGCATCGCTCCACAAAAAGGAACACATCCATCCATCTGCCCATCGGTCCTAGTCAGCGCTCCTTATGACTTCCAAATGTTCGACGCAAGGGCCGGACTCTTGGCTCTTGAAACTCTGCCTCAAATTCTCATGAGCCAAAAATCTATGACACGGTAGTTCGGTCTCTGGTTCACCAACGTTTCTGGGCGCCCCTGCACTGCAGCTTCATCGTTGAGGTTCAAGCTGTTCAAGCTTCCATGTTCCATCTTGTCAAATGAAGCGGGCACTAGCGTTTTAGACTCAAAGACAGGACGAATACAGAATTTTGTGTGATTGTCTGGAAATCCTCTTTCTTGGCAAGCTTGTTCCGGCACATGGGAACTGATGCCGCTGTGGTGTTGCTTCAAAGGAAGTTTTTCGCAGGAGGTGTTCTTGTCAGGCTGTCGCATGGTCCCTGCCATTTTTTGCTTTGGATTCAAGACAGGCAATGGTTTCACGGTGTTCGTCATGTTTGTCGCTTGCAAATCGCGGTGCCAGGACTCTTGGTCTCTTCGGGCTCCATCACCAACTCCGCTCGGCACACCTGGCAAATCTTGCACCTCCACGCCAGTATTCAAGGTCTGGTTGCCACGCTGTGAAAGAATCCCGTTGCTCAACTTCCAGAAACTCACTATGCGAGGATGCACTCGACGAAGCAGTCTACCACCTGCTCTGAAGCATTCCAGCAGCCTCCTTGAGACTCTTGGCCTCCCGACACCGCAGTTCGTGTTGCTTCTGTGAATTCCCTGCCTTTCAGTCTTATGACACATTTTGTCGTTTTTTTGTGAATCATTACCTTGCGGTCGTTCCCTCTGGTCCTTTGCATCTACTTCATTCCTGGGTCGAGGCGTATCCTGCTTCAGCTTTGTGGATTCCACCTTCTCTGGCTGAAACCGCCCTTCCCCACACGCACTAGCCGCACCAGTTTTCAAGGCCTGGGCAGCCTGACTCCTCATTCGGCTTGCCACTGTGCTCTTCATAAATTTCGCTCCAGGTTCGACTGAGAAAGATGGGAAAGTAAAAGGCTCTTCGAGTCGACCCAAACGCCCAGTCTGCACCAAAGTTTGTGCCGAGCTATCTGCCTTTTTGTCTGCTACAGGGTTCAGTGCTTGCAAGAAGAACGTGCACAACATCAAAAAGAGAAATGCAAGCGTAGAACTCTGCAAAGGGTTGGTTTGGTGCAATAGAGCTGAAGACCGAATTGCCACCATACCTGAGAGCATTAGCTGCATTGAATCCACTTCCCGGAATTTTGGTGATCCCGTGCCCGACCCTGTCACAAGCAAGGCACCCACAAAGCAAAGAAGTGCCAGACTCGCTCGGAGCAGTCGCTCCTTGAAAGTGCAGGGAAAGGGTATGCCTCAGAATCAGGCAATCCATGGCAATACATGACAATCGCAATCCATGGCAATCCAGCATTTGTGGTAAAGCGAATTAAGATGAATTAAGTCAAGCCATCTTTGCAACTCAACAGCAGGCTGGAGGGCTCCAGGGTTCTGTTGCAGTTCCGTTCTGGATTTCGGGTTTGGCAACCAAACTACCCACCACTCCCACACCCAGAGATTGAAACCCAACAAGCGCTGCAGTTGGGAACAAACTAGTCACTTCACATGAGAGACTATGACTAAGATGTCAGCCGAAACAAACGGCAGCCAGGCATGTGCTCGAAATGTTTTGCCTGCAGTCAGCAGTCATTTGGTGTGCGAGTTTGCCAATGGTTTGGTTTCCAGGTTTTGGAAGGAAGAAAAAAATATCATGCGAAATCGCACTCAGGTCCCGACCAGTTATTGAACCCTCCAGCCCAAAGCCAAAGGACAATTGTTGCGTGTAGGCAACTGAATGAGCACTTCCAAATAATTTTGAGTACCTTAGGCGTCAAGTGCGTGCATGTGGGCGTGTGGGCTGTGGCGGAAGTACAAGTATGCACAATTTGAATGCATAAGCACCCCGTTGCATCTTCAGCGCCGAACAAAAGCACGTGATTCAATGTCAGAAGTCCGAGTGCTACCTACCTTGCATCATGATATTGTAATGATCACTTCTCATGCAATTCAGCAAATCAAAATGAATGTGCCACACGGTGAACTGAAATCAGAATGAAACCTTTGTATTTGCTTCAACTAGTGGCAACGAAAACTATTCGTTCTCACAATTGTAGATGTTTCAGTTTCAGGATAAAAGCCGCCTGCAATATGGTGGCTAGCAAACATCCACTCAGGATGACCTAATCACACTGCACCAACATTTCAAATAACAGCAGCATCGACCCCAGACAGTTTTTGCATTTACATTTACATGTTTTCCTCACAAGGTCACCATGATGTTTAGATCTGGTTTTCAAAAACTGATGAAGAACGAAAAAGAGAAGTGCAAACGAGTACAGCTAAAGTACTAGCAGTCATTTGAGAATGAAACACCCACTTGCAACGGATCTCAAGTTTGCAAACAAACTTTTCAAGAGGATGTTCTTGTGCGGTGAAACGCATGTGACGCATGTGTCTAAGGGATGTGATGTTCCTCAGCATGACTTCTGTGCATGTTCCAATGGGAGGATGTGAGACGAAGAAAGAGGTGTATTGTGGATGTTGGCGCGACCATACATTGAAATCGAACACAATCGAGGAACGTATTGAATGCTGCATGCAGGTTAGCGTCTGTGTTTATGGTTATGCTGTCGAATATTCAAGGAGTTCCCAATTGATGAGAGAACAGTATCCTTCTTCAAGGCACAAAGGGGAAAAAAAAAGAGACACAAAAGGAAGACACAAAGAAAATAGAGATTCAAAGCAGAAAATCATCACGGAACAACATGTTTTTCAGCGCGTAAACAAACAAACAAACAAACAAGACACATGAAGCCAAGGGGAGACAGAGAGAAACACAGGGAGAGGCACTGGAAGCAAAAGGAGTCAACGCGAGTCAAAGGGAGTCAAAGATTGTCAAAAGGAGTCCAAGGAAACCAAAAAGAGTCCAAAGGATTCACCCGGAAATCGTGATAAGAATCATTGTATGCTGGAGCAAGAGTCATTTTTTTACAAAAATTGCCCAATGGCAATGCTGTTTGGGAAACACCTACGAACACCCACTGCATAAATCAATCCTGAGACCAACACCACAACAGCTGAGCTGTCAGAAATGGTTGAACTGCGTGACGCAATGGATCCTCACATGTGAATTCATGTTCAACGAAAATGCATCCACCAAACCCATCCCAGTCCTTCCCACGGCAAAACAAGAGAGATTGGCATACCATTGCAGTTCAAGACCGATTCAATATTAAAATGGATAATCATTTTTTGCGTTTTGGAAACTGATTGGATTTTGTTTAGCGTTGTTTGAACATTTACAAACATTGCTGCAATCAGATTGTTGCGATCTGGCAAAAATTGTTCGGCTACCACGTCCAACAAATTGTTCGCGTGGCTGGTTCTTTTGAAGCTATCGTGTGGCAGGTTCTTTTGAAGCTAACGACTGAGGCATTCGTCACAAGAAGTCAAGATCACGCAAATAACAAAGGTTTACAACCAAAACACCTAACAAAAGTGCCCTAAAAAAATAAAAATTGCATAGATTCCATTGTTCTGCTCAGATGTTTTGCCTAGATGTTTTGTGTAGATGCTTTGGAAAGAGCATGTGCCAACAAAAATCAACCATGCAATTCAGACCCGGTACCGGCTGAAACAAATGAGAAGTTGGAACTGGCATTTTTTCGGACCAAGAATGCCAACACAAGCATCCCCGCAAGACAACACAAACGACAACCCCAATGGTGGCGCAACACGACAGAATCCATGTTTTTGAATCTCATTCAATGCTGTAATAACATCAATACTTGGCGGTGCATGCAGCTGCCAGGCAAAATACAAAACAATTTCAATTTTTTGTTGTTTACCGCTGACACTTCAACGGCAATTTTATTTGACTCAAGTGGGAAAACTTAACGAGTTTTCTCCCCCAATTTTTCACACATTGCAAACAGAAATCGAAATTGTGCAAAATTTGCGCCCGCGCTAGTCACAACGTTCTCAAGATGTGTTGTGTGTCAACGTAGGTCGTATGATGTCGTTCGTCTGAATTCCTGCCACAAAGTTGTTTGCCCCGCGGGCGCATGCAAAACATCGCCCTTTCTGACATAAATTTTGGAAAGAGTCTGTAGGATTTTATTTTGATTTGCTTGTTTTCGCTCAGCCAAAAGCGTCTGAAAGCACTTTTTGATTTGTGCGGGTTGCACCACAAGTGGAATCACTGCTAACTGGCATGATTGCTATGATATGTGACATGAGTGCAAAAGGCGGAAATATGTTGCACCCCGCCTCGACATTGTCAGTTTGACAAATGTCGCCAAAGAAAATGTTTAGTAGCTACCAGTCTGAGGGTCATAGCCGCGATGGGGTACGCAGGTGGTATGCCATGACATGCAATGCTCCTTTGGAGCTAACCTCTCAGACTTTGAACTGAAGCATTCTAATTTCCTCAAGGTAAAAGACTTCTGAATTTCCAAAACGTCGTCTTCCAAGCGCAGTACCAGCAAAGCTCTCTGGCTGGCATTGCACACACATCCCATTCCTGAATTTCAAGTCTCTTCCTCCTGCTTCTCATCAGTGAACTCAGAGTAATGCAAATAGGCCCATAGGTCTGGATCTGACACCTGGTCCTGAGTAGATTCATAGTATCGCCTTCTGGCCTCAGAAGCAGTTTCCATCTGCTCATTGTCATCCTCCCCATGAGTTTCTCTTCTCATGAGGGCATCTGCAATTGAGTCCACATGTCGACTCCCTGATGTACGTCCACGCAGCATCATGGAAAAGTTGTGTGCCCTTTGCGCATCTCCCAAAGACACTGGTTGATTTCCTCTGAAGTTCGGAAATTCCTCATCTTCACTAACATCTGCCATCTCAGCCATGTTGCGCATCACAGAGGTTCTGAAGAGTGGGTTTTCCAAAGCACCTTGTAAACCCTGTAAAACTGCAATCCGCTCCAAATACAGATTCCTTCTCGAAAGATCCAAACTGGAGTTCTCAAGGCGTCGACGGCATCGCACAATCAACCAACGTAGCATGCTCTCCGGAGTGGGCAAGTCAGCTGAACTTGCTGGAATGGCAAAGGCAAGCTGGTGGGTAGCATTATCAGGCATGGAACTTGAGGAGGCTGCAGTTTCATGTGAATGAGTTTCGGGTTCATCCACAACTGGATCTGTTCGACCAATACCTGGTTCTGCATCAGGCTCGGCTCCTCCATCACCACGTTGCTGCTGCAAAAGTCCAAGCAACCTGCAAACCACAAGAACTGCAAATCCCAGCATCAAAGTAAACACCACCAGGCTTGATGGGGAAGCATCACCACCATCATCATGGCTGCCTGGCTGGCAACCTTGCACCTGGTGCAGGCTCAAGACGCTCAGGATGGCTGCAATTTGGCCAACAACGTTGCCCTTCTTCTTGTAGCTACCAGCTGGGTCATCAGCACCTTCGAGGTTCCCAGTCTGAACATTGTACATGCCCAAAGTTGGCATCAAAGAACGCATTCTCGGAGCTGGCAAGCGCTTTGTTCCCACATCAGCTGGGTTCATGCTGCCTGCTATTGAAGACAGTCTGACAGCTCCTGTTTCGACCAAGGCCTGCAGGACAAATGTCGAAGACGACCAACACCACATCTCTGTAAAATTCCAGGGGCTCCTGAACTGTCGGTGTACAACCATATCACTGTACGTTTTCCAGTCATCCAACTCACAAGGCGACTCAGAAGGATGGCATCAGAGGTTGCACTGGAGCATGCATAAACATCTGCTTCTGCTGAAGAAAGTGACACCAACTTCTGAGTGCGGCTGGAAGAAAACAAGAGACATCCACCCATGAAAATTGTTGCACAGGAAATTGATCGTCTGGAGCCAGGGTCGCTTGCCCAGTCACTGTCTGTAAAGACTTCCAAAGCACACTCACCTGGCTCCAAGTCGTTGTAGTTGTGGTATACTCCAACGTTGCGCCCACGCCATTTGAGGGAGACACATAGCTCCTGATGGCTGGCCAGATAGGCCACAAGANTTGTGGTATACTCCAACGTTGCGCCCACGCCATTTGAGGGAGACACATAGCTCCTGATGGCTGGCCAGATAGGCCACAAGATGTCGTAGAACCACCATGCTCTTCTCTGATGGTTTGGTGCTCTAGGTGGCCAAGTAGCGCACCACATGCTGGCAGTGTGGCATGTCACATGCCAAGTACAACAGCACTCCAACGCAAGTCCTGAAAGTGGTCGCCTGAGCTTGGGTCAAGTCCTTTGTCTCATCGACTTGATCCATGTCTGCATGCCCAGGAGTCTTCTTGTTTTGCAACTTGGGGTTGAGCTTGAGGAGATCACATAGGTGCTGCACATGCTTGTGATGAACTTGGATGGTAAGTCTGCCATCGTTCTGCATCGTCATAGTGCGCTTCAAGAAACTGAGTTCATCACCGGGCTTCTCCAAGAACTGAATGGAAATTGCGTAGGCCTTCTCAAGGCATTTCACCAAACGATCCATCTCAAACTTCCTTTTACCAACAACCAGAATGTCGTCCACATGGATCAAAACAATGCAGCTGTTGTCAGGCGTTTTGAGAATGCATGGATATGGCTCATGCACTTCCATATTCAACTAAGTCTTCATGACTCCAGTAATGGCTTTATGCCACACCAGGCTGCCGTCTCGTTGTCCAGGTAAAACTTTGCCAAGGCTGTAGTCCTTCGTCTGCCCATCGGCAAGCTGACACCTAACTGTAGTGGGTGTTTCCTGGGGCACAGTCAGGAAGGCATCTTTGACATCAATTGATGCCATGATTGCATCCTCTCGGTCCCTGAGATCAAGGAACATTGCAGGAAGCAATCTGGCCACGATGCTTGAAGATGCAGGGCTAAACAAAGAATCACGGTCGGGCTGCAGCCAGGCAAATTCACGAGCCCGAAACGAGACCTTCTGAGCCACACTTGAGCACCTGCAACAACTTTCTCTCTCCATGTGCGCACAAAACGCGCTGACAAAGATTTTGCAGTGGCTGGTGCATCATCTGCACTTGCCAAGACACCCAAATTGAAAAGGCGCTTGATCTCGATGGAATCAGCAAGAACGTCCAATTCCACAAGCTGGTCGGCTGACACGTCAGGCTCATGCTTTGTAAATGGAAAAGTGAGGCGCTTCATAGCTTCATCGTCATTGATTTCATCTACATCCAACCACTCATCGTTGTAAAAGTTCATGTCACATTCTTCAAGCCCATCCAGTTCAGACTCAGCAAAGCACGGCTTGATCTGCTCATCTTCATGTTCATAGAGCTCCAGATTGGTGCTTGTAACTGCATTGATGTTCTGCTGGAGCGTCTCATCAAGTCTTGGAGTCTTTGGCGCATGTTGTCCAACATCGGAATCATCAAGCAGAACATCATCAGGTGTAGTTGGCACTGCATCACCTGAACGCATCTTCTTTGGGTGATCGCTTGGAGACACTGGGTCGTCAGGACGTTTGTGACCATGAGCATCGTCCACATCAATAGGCACT
This sequence comes from Symbiodinium sp. clade C Y103, assembly GCA_003297045.1. Taxonomy (NCBI): domain Eukaryota; class Dinophyceae; order Suessiales; family Symbiodiniaceae; genus Cladocopium; species Cladocopium sp. clade C. Next base: position 72,316 of record BGPT01003245.1, on the reverse strand, counting down.
GCTGGAGAAACATTTGACGCACTGGCTTCTGCAGAAGCTTCTTTGGCCTGCCCCGCCTGAGCTTCATCTTCGACATCCCGATTTGAATTTTCCTGTGCATACTTCTGCACTTGTATGGCTTCCACATCGATCTGCGGCGGCAAGGCAGCTCCAACTCCAAAAGCCAGAGGGTGTGTAACCCTTTTGTTGTGCACCAGCTTGTTGCCCAGCGCTGCAAGTCCAAACTCCCACGGATAGTTTTCCAGGTCAGCAAAACGGTTGAGATTGAAGGCAATTGCATTCCTTCTGATGGAACGGGTAAGAAACACTCCTTCAGCTGTTCCTACCACATGCATGTCACCAGATGCAACTTTGCCCAACCAAATGCCATGATGCCATCTGGGACCACCCTTATCCATGGCTAAATAGCCAAGAATATCTTCACCAAACATTGCAAGCTTCCCACTGTAATATCTGTCGTGTGCACGCTCGCATGCTGTTTGTCCACCATGAACAACATAACTGTTATGAAGCCACCCAGCATGAATCTAAGACCAGCAATACAGAGGGTGATTGCAACCAAAGATCGCACGGCCAGCTGCAACTTTGTCTTTAATTTGTTGAATCAACAGTCCAACCTTTTGTCGCAACACCCGGACTGTAACCTCAGCAGCACCATTGGCCTGATGGTCATGAACAGGGGCTCCTTCATCATGTATGGTGATGCCCGAGTTTCTGCATGAACGTTTGACACCATCGACAACTGCAAGGATTGATGGTTCTCGATCTGATCTGATTGCAAGCTCCTTATGCTGAGTCCCCATCACAAAGCGGGTGGCTTCAGTGACCAGATGTTGAAGTGAACGACCTCCTTTCTGAGGAGTGGGAACTGCTGCCATCATTTTTGTGTCACGGTCGTGAAGAAAAAGGCATGTTTGCTTGTCACTTTCATCTTCCATTCGACTGCAAAACCCAAAATCCATTGACAGCAAAGAGTGGCCGCTGCTGGTGTGGTCACTGGCTGTGTGAGGATCCTGTCTGGCCATGTACTGCACGCAAAGAGAACACCCCGGCTGAAAAGGTTCATGAGTCAAGCAATGATTCTCAATCTCCTGTTGTGATGGCTCATCAGGTTTGAATTGTCCCACTGGCACACGTTCAGACTCAGCCTGCTATCATCGTTTGTGCACGAAGGTGATCAACCATCCTTTTCAGACACTTTGCTTTTCCACCTCGTCCAGAGAGTCCAAGTGAAGTGCAACTAGCTTGAAGAGTTTTCACAGTGCAAGCCATGTTCATTGTAATTCCATCAACAACTGCAGTGTCATCTTCAAAAGGCACAACTCTGTCCTCCTCCAACGGTTCCCCATCAGGAACTGGCGGTTCCTCAGGAATTGGGTCTGGCGCGATATCGGGCTCATATTCACAGTCATCATCATCGACTGCCTGTTCAACACGTCTTGCACGGTCGTACATGTAAAAGCCCAAATCACTGTCAGGAACTGCATATTTGTGTGCCAATGTAATGACTTCCACAACAGTTTCTGGAAAAATGAGTTCCTCCTCCAAGTTGTGTCGTAGATCTGCAATTGGCTCACAATATTCATCGACCTCCCAAGCCGTGCCTTCCCTGAACACCAAAGTGGTTCGAAGCCACATCAACTCATCACTGGGTGCAAGCGTTGTGTCAACATGTCTTGGCAGTTTCGTTTTGATTGCAAACAAGTGTGGGTGAATGCGGTTCCATCCATCTGCAAGACATCTCAAAACCATTCCAAGCTGCACCACACGAATAGCAGGTTGATCAATGGCATGCCCTGTGCATCAACAAAAGAAGTTCCAGGCATAACGTCTTCAACACCAAAACGCAGTGGCAGTGCACTAGTGTCAGCGCCTGAGTCGAGGATGATTTCACATGCAACTCCATACTGATTGTCATCATCTACAGTTGAAACAGTTCTCACATGTTTGCAAAAGGGGCTGATTGTCCAACTGCCATCATCATGGGTTGAAGACATGTCGAAAACGCTGGAAAGCATACGCACACTAGCTGGGCTACCTGCAGGACTGGTTGGACATGAATGCGCAGTCAAGTCTTCAACATGAGGGGCAAACTGCACCAAACGCACTGCTTGAGAACCAGCACCTGTACTGACACTTCCAGTGGTGGAATGAGCTGTGTCCTGTTTGGACTCATTCCCATCTGATCCAACCAATCGCACTTGTTGCTGTTGTTGATCAGCCATCTTCTTGCGACATTCCTTGGCCCAGCGGCCTGTTTTTCCACACTAAGCGCGAACATTTGCATCCAGCTTTGCACGTTGTTGTGGCTGTCCAGAGTTGCCGCCACTTGCATAACCCTTCTGTTGACCTTTCTGCCATTGCTGTCCCTTGCCTTTGCCCTTGTCTGGGCTCTTTCCTTTCCCTTTGCCTTTGTCACTGGAGCCTTTTCCTTTTGACTTCCCTTTGTCTCTTTTACCTTTCTTGCCTTTTCCCTTTGTGAAGCCATGTTCACTTCCATGGGGCCCGGACCAGAGTCTGCAGCAGTAGCGTGCGATGTCACTGTCCCTAAAGACGTAGCACCACACTCCAGAAGCACTCTATCACGTGACCATGAAGCTGAAACCCTCTCATAGGCAAGCACCTTGTCCTTAACCTCTTGAAAAGTAGAACTGTCAGTCATACCCAACTGTATATGCTGTTGAATCTGCTTCGGCAAGTACTCATCTGCAAGGCGTTCCACATTGGCAACCTGCTCAATCAATGACCTTTCCTTCACAAATGCAACAAAACCCATTATTGCAGAAAGGGTTGCCATCGATCTGACTTTTGTTCGAGGATTGAACAGGTTGTGCAATTGACGCCACACTTCCAGTCCATTGTTGTTTTTGACTTGGCGCAGGACTTTCAGAGGTCGATTCTTCAACACCCCTGATAAAATAGCGTAGGGTTTTGTGGAACGACTCTTTGAAGCAAGGCCCTCAGGTGTGTCCTTGAAGTTGACTAAGGAGTCTCCATGCTCCTCAATATATTGCAAATCACCTGTGAGCCCTTGGCATCTCCTTTTCCATCCTTCCCGTTGCCATCTCCTTTCCCTTTCTCCTCAAGGGAATTCCTTCCCCTTGCCATCTCCTTTCCCTTTCTCCTCACAAGGATCCTCCTCCCCTTTGCCGTCTCCTTTTCCTTCCTTCCCCTTCACATCTCCTTTCCCTTTTTCCTCCCCTTTGCCATCTCCTCTTGCATTTCCCTTCTCCTTCCTCACCCTTGCCTCCTTCCTTGCCATCCCCTTTTCCTTCCTTGCCCTTGCCATCTCCTTTTGCTTCCTCCTCTTCCTTTCCTTTCCCTGTCCTTCCCTTTTCGGGGGAAGCTGCACTTGCTGCAGGGTTTCCTGCTGCGCTGGGCTGCCAGGGAGCAGCCTACATCTTGTTTTCAGCCTGTTGGGTTTCTGTTTTGCAGGACAGAGCGCGTTTCAGAAAGCCATCTGCCAATGTGGTGGGCACGTTCCCTATCCTGAGGACTTTGACCCAACGCCAACTTGAGCTCCTTCGTTTGAAGGGGGTCAATGTTCCCAATGGAGACTGAAGCAAACTTGAGGTTTTGAGACAAATCCACAACTCGTAAGTGCCTTGCATACCGCCTGATGGTGCTAAGTTCTTAACGCAGCAGGCGCGATTCCTACATGGTTTGGAAGCTCTTCCCTTTGTGGGGATCTACATGGATGAGACGCAGTTGGTCCAACACTACAGCTCTTCGTTTTTGCAGGACCTAGCGGGCAATGCTTATGAGACTTCTTCTTGCGCTGCCAACTTTATCACATCAATGTGGTCTTCCTTGTGCGCAATCTGGCGTGCAAGCACAAAGCTTCTTTTCCACCACCGGCATGCCTTGGGACACCGGAGGACAAGAACGACCAGGACGAACATGAGAATGATTTCACTTTTTTTGACGCAGCGGCTCTTAATCTACGTCTCTAAGTCCGTAAGTCTGAGAGCCCAAGTACAATGGGTAACTGTAGCAAGGCCATTGGCTGGCGAGGGGCAGCTTCATTTTCGTTCTCTTTGAGTTTCATTTAATTGAATGGCATCAGAGACAAATCCTGAGAAAACATGTAAAGAATCTTCTCATGTTGGCTCGCCATGTGTCCTCCTCCATGTCCTTCTTTCCCTCCTCCAGTTGCAGTTGGCGGGGTGTTTGCGCAAGGCTCTGGCTCTGCCCAGCCCTCTCCTCCTCCTCCTCCTCCCTCCTGCTCCTCCGCCTCCTTTGCCACAACCCTTGCTGTAAGGGCCTGCCATGTGGTTGGGCCAGTCTGCAGAGATGGCCGAAGATTTTGTCCACAGCAATACTTGTGAATAAATGCGCTGATCAAACATATGGTTCACATTGAATGAAGGTAACCCCTGGCTCGTGCAAGTAAAATATTCATACTGCCAAGGATGTATGCATACAGTTACGGCAAGGAGCAGACTTGCAATACTAAGTCAAATGAGGCTAGGGCATAAATTCAAAATGCATGCTAACATTTGATTGTCATTGGAAACAGCTGGATTTTGACGTGTTTTTGAAAATTCGGTTTGGCTAAGCTATGGTAAAGGTGGTTTTAACTATCCTCGGAAGTTATAGCTCTGATTGATGGCAGCCAATACTCGAAAGAAACAATCATTGCAATTTGCCATACATTGCCACAAAAATGACACATAGAAATGGGAAACTTGAAAGCATTTTGCTCACTACTTTCAAAAAGATTAATCACCACTGTTCAATTCAGATTTTGACTACGTTTGTCTGCGCTTTGAATGAGGGTACCTAGGTCTAGGTCATACCAATATTGAGGATATATGATATACATTGCACATATTTTGCAAAATTGCATGCCAAAAAACACGCTTGTCTTGGCATGCTGAGCATAGCCCGTTTGACATACAAAAATAGCGCTATCTTCACATCACTCTTGATCATATATGTTCTTGCTGTGTATCATGCACTGGCCTATCCATTGGCACAATATATTTATGGAACATTCTTGCCAACATATATCTCATCCAAATCTTTTTGGAAATTGAATTCTCTGGCGCATGCGCTGGATGCAGCAGGCTGAGGCTGAGAATGGTTGGGTCAGAATAAGCGCCTCTAAGACCTGGAAAAATTTTCCAGGGCCCGGGGATGGGGAAAAAAATTGGCCACACCCTCTCAAACCTCTGTAAGCTAGCACACCAAAGGCGCCGGACTAGGTAAAAATTTCCCCCAAGATCCCCGGACCTGCTCCAGGTCTTTGAGGCACAGATTCTGACCCAACCATTCTCAATCTCAGCCTTTTGCATTGAGCTGATAAAGCCAGTGACTGTAACTTGCAATGAAAATTTAAACAAATTATACCTGTATTTTGGCTAAACATGACGACATGTCAAGTCCAAGCATGGCATTCTTGGTTGCCCCCAACGGCGCAAGATAGATAGCACGCAAAGATCAAATAGAGAACCAAACTGCAACAACTAATGCTAAATGTGTCTTTTGAAAAATGTTTTTGTAATGACTTTTGCCTCTTTGCAGAAACCATAAATGCCTGGGAGTCCATCTCTGACAGGATGTGCTTAAACGTCAAAATGACCGTGTCTGGAAGACGACCCACCAATCCAGATGAAACAGCAGCCCAAGCAAAAAGCGGTGCCAAATGTGGTTTGAACCATGTCAACAATTGTGCAACGGACCCCAATCGACCCAAAAACTCGGTGAAGTCACGGGCCGCCACTACATACTTCTTTGAGTCCAATCCTCTTATCCAATCAGCCAGCCATGTTCCCCTCTTGGTCGTGATGACCAGTTCATTCCTGTCGTACCTTAAGTGGAATCAAACAAAGTCTGAAGAAAAGCCTCCCTTGAACTTGTGGTACCCAAAAAGGTGTCCCAACGACCTCAAACGCCAACAGCTAAATCCAAAGCATCTCAAATTTCTGCAAACCAGTGAATGCCCCATGTAGATCATCGACGTGAACCAAATGCCAAAAAACTGCTGTCTGCATCACATGGCCCACAAACCTGCCAATGGCCGCTAACAACGCCCACCAATACGGCGCACTAGACACGTCAAAGGTACCTGCTTTGTTCATCCACACCGTGTCTGATGTCCTGCAAGCAAATGTAAGGTCAATCCTTTTTCCTGATCTTGACAGCCTGCGCGCCGACCGAATGTCAGCCGACACACAAAATGGTGCCTCCTTGGTCTCCACCGTTTCTCTCACAACTGCTGATGGAAAAGAGCTTGCGCTTCACTCCGGCTGTCAGGTGTTCTGTAGAATCCAAGGCCTCTCAATACGGGGGATCGCAACCTCACCCCCACACATTGTACCACCCCAGCGAAGATGTTTGGGAATGTCTCCCATTTTCTATTTGAAATCACTCAGGGCAACTCTCATGTAAAAATGTCAGCTTTTGCCAAAACTGTACAAAAACCAGTGAACTTGTTTGGGAATGCCCCCATTGGAATTATAGGCGACCACCCCAACAGAATGTGTGCCATTTGACATGAGTTTAGGGCACTCTCTCACGTCCGGCTTTCAATTTGACATGAGATTGGGGTTCCCCCATGTAAATGTCAGGTTTCCCTACATTTTCTACCAGCGAAGTTTTCCGATTTTGATTCGAAAGGATAAGTATAAGTATTGAAAATGCCTGGGTTGACATGGAATGGCCCCAATGGAATTAAAGGTGATCAAAAGGGTAAAACGAGTTGGGGCACCCCCATTTATTTCAATTTTCCTTTCCAGCTTATGGATTTTTGATTGATTGACCACCACGATACCTTCTTTTAGAAAACGTTCGGGACTGTCCCCAATGGAAATTCATGGGAAGCAGGTATATATATTTTCTTTATTTCTTTCTTTCTTTCTTTCTTTCTTTCTTTCTTTCTTTCTTTCTTTTCTTTTCTTTTCTTTTCTTTTCTTTTCTTTTCTTTCTTTCTTTCTTCCTGTATTTATTTATTTATTTATTCATTTATTTATTTAATTTCTATTTGAAATAAAGAGGCGTTCCATTGTATTTGCAGAATATCAACTTTGCCACTGGTTGGATTTGGATGTGGTTTGGGTTTTGGCTGCCGCCTGCGCTTTTTCACCCGGCGGTTTGGGGTGACCGCCAATCACCAGTCACAACTCCAAGTGAACAGAAGCTCAAGCGAGTTACAGTCTTCAAGCGCATTTGCACGGATGAGCCCTTTTTCCACAAGGGTGGAGCGACATACTCAAGTTATCTTATCCTGATGCATCCTGCGAAGGGGAATGCAGCCCAACCAGTCAGCTGATGGTGCCTACGAAGACGCGTCCCGGTTTGGATCAAGCGAAATTAAGCAGCTGGAAATGCGAGTCCAAGTGGATCAATCAATTGCTGACAACTCTCAACACTCCTCCTCCACCGGGCCATCAAAAACAGAAACCGACATCGTGGAGGGCTGATTTTTTTTCGGTGTTTTGACCGTTTAGTTCAGTGCGGAGCAATTCAGAATGGACGCCAAGTGCACTGATGACTACCATGAGGGCTGATTTGTCGGACCATTTTTGCATGACATTTTGTGTCCTAAAAATGGCTCAATGAATACCATTGAAAATTCAACCAACATGTCGCCCGCACGGTCAAAATTCAAGATTCCAAGGTGGGGGCCCTAGAAATGAGGTTTCACCAAAGAGCAATAACTAAGGATGCCAAAAGCCTCCCTCATGTTTGGCAATGAGTGAACAGACAACTAACGCAACAGGTTGGAGGGTAAATCCCTGCAGCCGCACGACCTTTTGTGAAACGCGCCAGCCTCATCAATCAAGCACGCTGTTCACTGGTTGCGCCGCTGCCATTAAACATTTGCGCCACCTGTGGATTGAACGTCTGAACTAGACGACGGATGGCCCGAGAGCGAAGAGAAGTTTTGTGAGATATGTAAGTGTGTGAAGATCGCAAAGCATGAAACATGAATAAAGAAATACATGATGGATGTATAAGGTGCATATAAGAAGAGATGTTGTAAAGATGTTGCGAAAGGCGTGTTGATATGCATCTTTCATTGGAAGATGTGTTTACATCAGTTTTTTTGCACATGGAAGATGTGAAGATGCTAGTATGCAGAGGATGTGAAGATATGAAGATGTCAATATGCGAAGAAGTGAAGATGTGATGCGTATATGAGGATGTGATGATGTGAAGATATAAAAATATGAGGATGTGGAGATATGAAAATGTGGAGATGTGAAGAGGTGAAGGTGTGTAGAGAAGAGAAGATGTGAAGATGCGCAGATGTGTTGATGAGGAGGTGAAGATGTCAGCATGTGAAACTGTGAAGCGGAAAAGATGCGAAGATCCGATGAAATCCTACCTTGGAATCTCCTGGCAGAAACGAAACGGCAGTGCAGATTTTCCAGAGACACTTTTACATAGAGACACTTTTACGGAGAAAAGCATTTACACGCAACACGCTTTTACACACAGACACTCTTACACTCAAACCCCTTTTACTCACAAAAGCTTTTACACACAAACCCCTTTCACACACAGACCCTTTTGCACACAAACCCCTTTTACACACAAACACTTATTTTACACACAAACCTAGACCCTTTTACACACAGATGCTTTTGCACACAGACACTTTTACACACAAGCGCTTTTACACACACTTTTACACACAGACCCTTTCACTGAGGAGGCCCCTGTGCCACGGCGCCCGTTTGGCAGATGTTTTACAGACCAGATTTTGGGGCTGCTGATGCGCGAAGCTTGGATGCCCGGAGGTAGGTCTGGAACGTGCTTGTTCCAGTGTAAAGCAGGGGCTGTTATCCAACAGGTCGTGCTTCTTGCATTTTTCACGGGCCCTGCTGGACCCGCAAACTAGATTCAGTGCCAACGCATTTGAATCCGAGCGTCCCATTTGCGATTGTAGACATTTCACTCTTTAAGGTTTCCATGGCTGAGCCAGGCNTTCAGTGCCAACGCATTTGAATCCGAGCGTCCCATTTGCGATTGTAGACATTTCACTCTTTAAGGTTTCCATGGCTGAGCCAGGCCTATCTTGCCCTTTTTCTTATGTCAGGCAAACANAATCCGAGCGTCCCATTTGCGATTGTAGACATTTCACTCTTTAAGGTTTCCATGGCTGAGCCAGGCCTATCTTGCCCTTTTTCTTATGTCAGGCAAACAACGTGCCCCGCCCAAGTGGCTCTGCGCGAACAATATACAATACAGAACAGGTCACGGCAAC
>BGPT01003245.1:16682-40188 GCA_003297045.1 Symbiodinium sp. clade C Y103 | reverse complement strand
TTCCAGGGAAAAGGGACCGATGTAAATTGACCCAACTGGGATTGAATCACGGGTTTACTGACTTTTACAATTCGCAACTTAATTATAAACAGAAAAACCACATTTGACCAATTTTTAATGCATTGACGCAAAATTGGTCTATTTCTGGGTTTCTGTCCAGAATTAGCTGGTAAATTTGAGGAAAACAGGGATCCAAACACAGTTTGATCAATGTCAGCGGTCCATTTTCCCTTGATGAGATGTTTTCATCTCATTTCGGGTACAGTTACGGCATTGAAATTTCCACCNTGATCAATGTCAGCGGTCCATTTTCCCTTGATGAGATGTTTTCATCTCATTTCGGGTACAGTTACGGCATTGAAATTTCCACCTAGAATGGTTTGAAAACGGATTAAAAACTTATCTTTCGTGATTAATTTACATTTGCCCATGTTCCTTGGATGAGATGCTTCCATTGAAGCGCTACAATGTGTCAAATTGCCATTTCGAATGCATTAAAACATGGGTCCAGTTTTGTTTTTCTGTCTATAATTAGGTTGTTAATTGGTAAAGGTCAGTAAACCTGTGATTCAATCCCAGTTGGGTCAAATCATATCGGTCCATTTTCCCTGGCTGGGGTGTGTTCAGGTGTCTTCATATCATGTAGGGTTANAAATCATATCGGTCCATTTTCCCTGGCTGGGGTGTGTTCAGGTGTCTTCATATCATGTAGGGTTAGAATGTGTGCAATTGCCACTTCCAATGCGTCCAAAAATGAGTCAAATTTCAAACTTCTTTCCATAACTAGCTTGTAATAGCTTGTAACAATTAGAAAACGGTGATCCAAACGCAGTTTGCTCAATTTGCAGCAATCCATTTTCCCTGCATGGATGCGATATTGATCTCATGAAAGGCTTCAGTGTGTGTAAAATTGCCACTTCGAATGCATCAGAAAAATCATGTTTTCTTTCTCTTTCCAAAATTAGGTTGAAATGGTCAGGAAAACAATGATCCAAACACATTTGGATCAATTTACAGCGGTCCATTTTACCTGGCTGAAATGTCTTCATATCATGTAGGGTTAGAATGTGTAAAATTGCCACTTCGAATGCATCAAACATGGGTCAAGTATGGTCAAACGTTGTTTTTCTGTCTATAATTAGGGTGCAAATTGTAAACAGCAATAAACCCGCGATTCAATCCCAGTTGGGTCAATTTACATTGGTTCATGTTTCCTGGCTGAAATGCCTTCGTATCATGTAGGGTTAGAATGCGGGCAATTGCCACTTTGAAAGCATGAAACTTTGAAAGCATGAAAAATTGGTCAGAATTTCCTTTTCTTTCCAAAACTAGTTTGCGAAATTCAGTAGAACAGATTTGCTGATTTTTGCAATTAGCAACCTAATTGTAGACAGAAAAACAAAACTGGACCCATGTTTTAATGCGTTCAAAGTGGCAATTTGACACATTGTAGCGCTTCATAAGATGAAAACATCTCATCCAAGGAACATGGGCAGATGTAAATTAATCACCAAAAATATAATTTTAATACATTTTCAAACCATTCTGGGTGGAAATTTCAATGCCGTAACTGTACCCGAAATGAGATGAAAACATCTCATCAAGGGAAAATGGACCGCNTCAATGCCGTAACTGTACCCGAAATGAGATGAAAACATCTCATCAAGGGAAAATGGACCGCTGACATTGATCAAACTGTGTTTGGATCACTGTTTTCCTAAAAATTACCAGCTAGTTCTGGACAGAAACCCAGAAATAGACCAATTACGCATTGGCAATTGTCCGCATTCTAACCCTACATGATCTGAACGCATGTCCAGGGAAAAGAGACCGATGTAATTGACCGAACTGGGATTGAATCACGGGTCGGTCTATTGCCTTTTACAATGTATAGTTATGAACAGAAAAACAAAGTGTGACCATATGTAATCCATTTTTGATACATTTGAAGTATAATTTGAAGTGGGAATTTTACAGGAGATAAACACATTTTATCCAGGGAAAATGGAGCACTGTAACTTGAACAAACTGTGTTTTGCGCGCTGTTTTGCTGAATTTCGCAAGCTAGTTTTGGAAAAAAAACAAGCTCTGACCAATTTTTGATGCATTCAAAGTTGCAATTGCCCGCATTCTAACCCTACATGATACGAAGGCATTTCAGCCAGGAAACATGAACCGATGTAAATTGACCCAACTGGGATTGAATCGCGGGTTTATTGCTGTTTACAATTTGCACCCTAATTATAGACAGAAAAACAACATTTGACCATATTTGACCCATGTTTGATGCATTCGAAGTGGCAATTTTACACATTCTAACCCTACATGATATGAAAACATTTCAGCCAGGTAAAATGGACCGCTGTAAATTGATCCAAATGTGTTTGGATCATTGTTTTCCTGACCATTTCAACCTAATTTTGGAAAGAGAAAGANCCAGGTAAAATGGACCGCTGTAAATTGATCCAAATGTGTTTGGATCATTGTTTTCCTGACCATTTCAACCTAATTTTGGAAAGAGAAAGAAAACATGATCTTTCTGATGCATTCGAAGTGGCAATTTGATACACACTGAAGCCTTTCATGAGATCAATAGCGCATCCATGCAGGGAAAATGGATTGCTGCAAATTGAGCAAACTGCGTTTGGATCACCGTTTTCTAATTGTTACAAGCTATTACAAGCTAGTTATGGAANTGCAGGGAAAATGGATTGCTGCAAATTGAGCAAACTGCGTTTGGATCACCGTTTTCTAATTGTTACAAGCTATTACAAGCTAGTTATGGAAAGAAGTTTAAAATTTGACTAAGTTATGACGCATTCGAAGTGGCAATTGCACACATTCTAACCCTACATGATATGAAGACACCTGAACACACCCCAGCCAGGGAAAATGGACTGGACCGATATGATTTGACCCAACTGGAATTGAATCACAGGTTTACTGACTTTTACCAATTAACAACCTAATTATAGACAGAAAAACAAAACTGGACCCATGTTTTAATGCATTCGAAATGGCAATTTGACACATTGTAGCGCTTCATAAGATGAAAGCATCTCATCCAAGGAACATGGGCAGATGTAAATTAATCACCAAAAAAAGAATTTTAATACATTTTCAAACCATTCTGGGTGGAAATTTCAATGCCGTAACTGTACCCGAAATGAGATGAAAACATCTCATCAAGGGAAAATGGACCGCNTTCCTCAAATTTACCAGCTAATTCTGGACAGAAACCCAGAAATAGACCAATTACGCATTGGCAATTGTCCGCATTCTAACCCTACATGATATGAACCCATATCCAAGGAAAAAGGACCGATATACTGTTTTCCTCAAATTTACCAGCTAGTTCTGGACAGAAACCCAGAAATAGACTAATTACGCATTGGCAATTGTCCGCATTCTAACCCTACATTATATGAACGCATTTCCAAGGAAAAGGGACCGGTGTAAATTGACCCAACTGGGATTGAATCACGGGCCTACTGCCTTTGACAATTTACAACCTAATATGATCCATTTTTGATACATTCGAGGTGGCAATTTTNCTGGGATTGAATCACGGGCCTACTGCCTTTGACAATTTACAACCTAATATGATCCATTTTTGATACATTCGAGGTGGCAATTTTACATGAGATGAGCACATTTTATCCAGGGAAAGTGGACCACTGTAACTTGAACAAACTGTGTTTGGCTCACTGATTCAATCCCAGTTGGGTCCAATTACATCGGTCCATTTTCCCTGGCTGGGGTGTGTTCAGGTGTGTTCATATCATGTAGGGTTAGAATGTGTACAATTGCCACTTCGAATGCCTCAAAAAGTAGTCAAATTCCAATTTTCTTTCCATAACTAGCTTGTTAATCTATATCACGACGGTAATCCAAACACAGTTTGATCGATTTGCAGCCATCCATTTTCCTTGGATGAGATATTTATCTCATGAAGGGCTTCAGTGTGCAAAATTGCCGCTTCGAATGCGTCAGAAAATTCATCTTCGTTTTCTTTCCCAAATTGGGTTGAAAAAGTCAAGAAATTGTAAAAGTAAGTTAGCCCTTGATTCAATCCCAATTTGGTCAATTTACATCGGTCCCTTTTCGTTGGACATGCATTCATATCATGTAGGGTTAGAATGNTTGGTCAATTTACATCGGTCCCTTTTCGTTGGACATGCATTCATATCATGTAGGGTTAGAATGCGGTCAATTTCCACTTTGAATGCGTCAAAAACTGGTCAAATTTTGGGTTTCTTTTCCAAATTAGCTTGCGAAATTCAGTAAAACAGTGAGCCAAACACAGTTTGTTCAAGTTACAGTGGTCCATTTTCCCTGGATAAAATGTGTTCATCTCATGTCNGTTTAGCACGACACTGCGCCAAACACGTGCAAAGCACAGTTCGATCAATTTACAGCAGTCCATCTTCCCTGGATGAGATATGTGCATCTCAGGAAGGGTCCAAATATGAAAAATTGCCATTTCGAATGCATCAGAAAAATCATGTTTTCTTTCTCTTTCCAAAATTGGGTTGAAATGGTCAGGAAAACAATGATCAAACACATTTGGATCAATTTTCAGCGGTCCACTTTACCTGGCTGAAATGTCTTCATATCATGTAGGGTTAGAATGTGTAAAATTNAGGAAAACAATGATCAAACACATTTGGATCAATTTTCAGCGGTCCACTTTACCTGGCTGAAATGTCTTCATATCATGTAGGGTTAGAATGTGTAAAATTTCCGCTTCGAATGCATCAAAAATGGGTCAAATATGGTCAAATGTTGTTTTTCTGTCTATAATTAGGGTGCGAATTGCAAAAGTCAGTAAACCCGCGATTCAATNTTACATCGGTCCCTTTTTCCCTGGAAATGCATTCATATCATGTAGGGTTAGAATGCGGACAATTGCCACTTTGAATGCGTCAAAAATTGGTCAAATTTTCGGTTTCTTTCCATAACTAGCTGGGTAAAATTTTTAAAACAGTGCCCAAAAAATGACCCAAACTCAGTTTGATCCATTTACAGTGGTACATCTTCCCCAGCTTAGGATGCGAAAAAATTGTCAAAAGGTGGTTTTCTGTCCGTAAATAGCTTTCAAAATTCAAAAAAACACGCAGCCAAGCACAGCTCGATCAACTTACAGCGGTCCATTTTACCTGGCTGAAATGTCTTCATATCATGTAGGGTTAGAATGTGTAAAATTGCCACTTCGAATGCATCAAAAATGGGTCAAATANAATTGCAAAAGTCAGTAAACCCGCGATTCAATCCCAGTTGGGTCAATTTACATCGGTCCCTTTTTCCCTGGAAATGCATTCATATCATGTAGGGTTAGAGTGCGGACAATTGCCACTTTGAATGCGTCAAAAATTGGTCAAATTTTTGGTTTCTTTCCATAACTAGCTGGGTAAAATTGTACAACAATGATCCAAACTCAATTTGATCCATTTAATTTACAGCGGTTCATTTTCCCCGGATGAGATGCTTTCATCTGATAAAGGGTTACAATGTGTCAAATNTTTGATCCATTTAATTTACAGCGGTTCATTTTCCCCGGATGAGATGCTTTCATCTGATAAAGGGTTACAATGTGTCAAATTGCCACTTCTACACATTGTAACCCTGCATGATATGAACACATTTCACCCGGGGAAAATGGACCGATGCAAATTGATGAAACTGTGTTTGGATCAGTTTTTCACAGAATTTCCCATCTAATTATGGACAGAACAGCGCAGTTTANGATGCAAATTGATGAAACTGTGTTTGGATCAGTTTTTCACAGAATTTCCCATCTAATTATGGACAGAACAGCGCAGTTTAACCATGTTTCCTTCATTTTCATTGATTTTTCAATGATTCTTATCGTTTTTCATTATATATATGTTTCATTGGTTTTCAAAGTTTGGATAGTTTTTTCATCCTTTTTTATGAATATATCTGCTGATTTTGAATTACCCCCACACACACAGATGTATCAGAAACATATATACCGCCGGACTGCCAGGAGTGGATACATGTATGCTTGAAGAACAATTTATATCTATACACATTTCAACAAATGTATTTGGAAATCTATGTTTTGNCTATGTTTTGACACATGTCTTTACTTCCACATAACCACAACGTCGACAGTGACGCATTCTATCCTTTCCTTCAGTAACTTCGAACCCCTCTTCTCCTAATAAAGTAACCTTCATTAGGGTTCACAATCATCTCTTGAAGTGGTTGACAGAAGAGCATTTTTTTACTGTTTTCCCCAGCTAATTCTGGATATTTTGAATGGATTAGGGGGGCGGCATTCTATATAAATTACCAAGCGCATTCTAACTATTGTCGAAAAATTTTTTGGCGTTCTGCACGGCATTCTAAGTTCCAGTCCGGCGGTATATATATATATGTTTATATATGCAGATCTCTCTCTCTCTCTCTCTCTGTCTCTGCGTCTGTACCTGAAAGATGTGAACCCCAGAAATTATGATACACATTGCTCAATTAAGTTGCAATCTCCAAATTCAGGATCATGATTATCTTCTGAACTAATCTCTTTGGGGCAAACTATTGTGGTACATCCGGCTTAGGATGCTCTTCGAACTGGGGGTAGCAGATGTGCGGCGGCAGGAAGTTGGATGCTTGGAGCTGATTGCAGTGAAAATGCTCAGACATCATCCGTTGGGAAGCCCTTCTTCCCTACAATCTGAGAGGCACATTGGATATGATCGGTT
Organism: Symbiodinium sp. clade C Y103; assembly: GCA_003297045.1. Classification (NCBI taxonomy): domain Eukaryota; class Dinophyceae; order Suessiales; family Symbiodiniaceae; genus Cladocopium; species Cladocopium sp. clade C. Next base: position 33,460 of record BGPT01003245.1, on the reverse strand, counting down.
TCCTGTGTTTCTCGTATGGATCTGTTAATACAACACTGAGGCAGAGTGTCAAACTAGTAGATACATAACATCTAGACCGCCGCCCCTGAAGTTTTTGGACGCATATCCTTGTCGAAATCAATAAGTGTGGGTGACGTATTCTCATCTCCAAAAGTTGCGCGTGAACAGGAGGTCCTCTCTCCAAACTGTGTGTGGGAAAGGCCTGAACACTGTCACACTGTCCGCATGGAATCTGTGGGTTCGTTTGAAAATCAGGTCCCGCCAAAATCCAGTGGTTAATCATTATTTTCCCAGTAAAGTTGCCATTTGAGGGGATACCCCCATTTTTTTGAGTTTTCAAAGAGTTTACAAGAACCGTCCTTTGGTTCTCTCAGATTTCAAGGGCTGAAATGAACGGCTCAAACTCCTCCAGGTGCCTCCCCAAATCCATGACACTTAGACAATCTACGGCTGTAGTTATGTGAGACATGCCACGCCCGTGTCAATGTACAGGTCCCGTTTCTTGTCAGATCTATCTGCAGCTTGGCACCGAGGAGATGTCCTCGACGTTCTCATGCAGCACGGTTTCTACTGTAAGACGCATCCTCAAAAGCGGGACGCGTTTTTGCCCGGTGTGGGAAGCGGAAGGGCTGAAGGAACTCTTGAGATTGCTGATAGTGATTCTGAGGATGCTAATGATTTACGCTGGTGTTGCCGATTGATTATCCACACAAATTCGCTGTGGATTAGCAATCTTCAGCCAGAATCACGGAAATCTGAATAGATCTAGATATCACCAAGAATGACCATGAAACTTAAGATGAATCACCAGAAATCAGCCCAGAAAGCACCACAAAATCCCATGAAATACGGTAAAACACCATAAAATACCATAAAATGCCAATAAAATCAATGTACATCACCACTTTTCATGCAAAAATCCTATGCCAAAATCCCTGTCCCCAGGACTCCTATGGTCCCATGGCGCCCCCAACAGTGGGACTGATGGAGGTGCAGCGCTGGGCAACCATGTTCTTCATGCAGCGAATGCGGCCCAGCCCGGCAGGTTGGAGATGAGGGGAACATCATGGGGATGTACCCTCTCGTAAACTAACATAACTATGGAAAATCACCATTTTTCATGGAAAAATCCACTATAAATTGCCATTTTCAATAGCTATGTTAGTTCACCAGAGGGTACAGGAAATATACCCCTCTGGTTAACAGTTCGACCCTGAGAATAGCTATTTTTGAGAGGAAACTCGTATTTTTTCATCTTCCAATCTTTTGCCATCTATGTTAATTTACCAGAGGGTACATATACTGTAATATGGGGTTGTCTGAAAATAGGGTACCTCCAAATCCATTGGTTAATCATCATTTTCCCTATAAAGTACCATTTGGGAGGTATACACCATTTTTAGACAGAACCATAATTATATATATATATATACATATAGATAATATGGGGGGTTTCCATGAATGGGGGTACCCCCATTTGGATGGATATATGATGAGAGAGAGAGAGAGAGATATATATATATACATATTATAGTATAATCAGGACACTGGAGTGCTCAACACATCATGGGATATGTTTCTTTTTTTTGTCATAGACTAGATATATCTTGTAATTATTGGGGTACACCTACAACAAGACGTGGAGAATGGTTCCCCGTTCGGAACATGATATACAAATAGTGGGTTTCCCACATCCACATTAGCTTACCGAAGGGTATTGAGTTCTTGGATGGATAACTGGATGTTGATGGTTGGTTGAGGGCTTGGAGGGAAGTGAACTCACAGATGTGAAAACTCAGTGGATTTTGTTTTCTTGGGAAAGCCCAGGGAACATGGTTTTGACTTTAGATATACTGTAAGGCCCGGCCCAATTTCCACTAAACCAATCTATGTAAACCAATTCTGGGAAAGCAGCTTGAACCAGCTTAAGTCAAGGGACTAGAATGGGACTAAATTGATGATGAACCACAAAGACTGCATGGATGTTTCACATGATCACATCAAGTCAATACCTTTACCTGAATGAACGGATAGAGAGATCATGATGTATCAGATGAATACACAAAAGTGCAAGCATATATATATATATATATACAAATATATTTAGATATTGTGTAGACACACCCAATAATAATAGAAACGAACCATCCTACTAACAACCCCCCCAAGTAGCATAGACCCTGAGAATCACTACTTTCTAGAGGAATGCAGTCTTCCACCCCCAACTTGGCAGGGTCCATGTTGGTTTGGTAGATGGTCAACTGGTGATGCATATCACTTTTCTATCCTCCCAAACAAGATCAACATTGCTATGAATAGTGATAGATCCTGCTAGTGATCAGGAAAAATAGTGATAAATATTACTATAGTAATAAAAGCCAAATGGTATTCAATCTTGCTAGTATATAATGTCAGGGCCAATCTAAATCCCAGTGATAAATCTATCCTTTTTTGTGATAAATTTCTGATAAATCATATTTTGGGCTTGCTATCGATGTCGACCAGGTCCCAAGGCCGGCATTGGAAGCCGCTCGGCCGTGCCTTGCGCCGCCGCCTGGTGTCAGTGCCCCCCAGGTGCTGCGGGCACCGACCGCTGTGCGCTGTATCGATTGCAGGGCAGCAACGGCCCCTCCAGGTCACCCTGAAGCGCGGAAGGGGAAAACAATGGAAGACTTGAAATGGAGGTTGATGATGTTGATGGAGGTTGATGGATATGATGATAAAATATGATAAATGAGTCAGAGTCTATAGAGAATCTAGATTAATTAATTCTAAGTCTTGTTGAGTCGCATCAACTGGTCAGAAATCCACAAAGTGTTGGATGATTATATAGTTATGCATTTCTTGTGTGCCCGAGTGTTGACGAAGTTTCCGATGAACAGATGCCCAAATCAACTGATAGCGTGGCTACAGATGCCCGAAGCAGAGCCTGCGAGCGAAAGGAAAAAAGTGGCGGAGATGCTAGCGCAGGGATGATCCTGTCCTTAAAGTCCTTCACGATTCTTTAATTTGATATGTGCATCATAATATGCATGCCCAAGAGCGTCCAAGAATCAGGAGCAGACTTGCTGGATGTTGCTTTGTGCTCATGGCTCTCTTGAGTTTGAACAAGGGCCTGGATGTTACCGTATTCTTTCGTATTCTATATTCTATCACTATCCTTCACTAGCTGCTGACTACACCTCAACTGATGAATCAACCTTGGATCCCCCTCGGTTTGACCTGGTTTTCCCACAAAGCTTGTTGTTTCTTTGGCTCGAAGATCTGATTTCGGGGCCTCTTAAAGAGGCCGCCATATTGGCGCCACAGCTGCGACGCCATGGCGGACGCCTTGGCGAGTCTTGGCCAAGGCTCTTCCAATGCCAGTGTGGCGAAGATCGCGATCGAGCAGCGGACGCACGGTCAAACTTCGGTGTTTGCTGTAGCCATCAGCCAATCCCCCCCCAACAGTTTGTTTGTACTGTTTGAAATGGTTTGTCCTAGTTTCAACTAGTTGCAAAAAATATATTGTTGGTTAGTATCATGTCTCTATACGCGTCGAATTATATCAGAATATATCAAAATTACATTTCCATTGCCATACCAGCAGTTCAATCATGTTAAATCCACATGTTGGATGGTAAATCGCAATTTTCACGAAGTAAATCCAAATTACACTGGTAAAACAATGCATTTTTTGCATTTTCATTAGGGTAAATCTAAGTTTTCCTGGTAGAAAACTTCATTTCCCTTAGTTAATTCTGCATTATTCCATGTCAAAATCTCCAGTTTCGCGTGTGAGACGAAGTTTCGTACAGAATGTATCCATTTCCTTTGTTTCCGAAGTGAAATCATAAACTCCCATTTTTTCCAGGAGATTCCCATTTTGCTCACCCCAAAACCAGGAAGAAGAAGGCGGAAGTCGTGGAGCCGGCCGTGATCAGCGAGGAGCTGCTGATCGAAGGTGTTGAGGCCAGGCCTGCAGGGGCCATCAGATGGAAGTTTGGCAGAAAAAACTTGGGATTTACCTAGGGGAAATGGGGGATTTACCATGATTTTACCTGGGAAAATGGTGACAATGAGGCAACATGGAGATTTTTACCAGGAGGGATGCGGAACATTGGATTTAGTGGGGGAAAATGCTGATAGATTGCTGATACAATGAGGATACTGTGGCACATACAGCCAGGAACAAACACACACACACACACATCATTGTGTCTGAAGAAATACGGTATATGTAGCCATAAAATGGGGGAACATGATGAACAACCGTTGCATCTTGGGTGGTTCCCATAATTTAACTAAGCTGACTAAGCTGTACGAAGATCAACTCATGGAACTGCGCCCTTTTCGTTTTCTTTCCTGGAGTCAAACCAGAGATGAGAAGGCCCTACCTGACTTAGAAGGGGCAAGTTCACCAAACTTCCTAGTTCTGCTTGGCTTGGGTTTGCCTTGTTTCAAAACGGGCTACCCCAAAAGCCTGGACTGATCATCATATTTTAATAAGTTATGTATGCATATTTGTACATATACAAATAAATAAATAAATAGATAAATAAATAAATAAATAAATATAAACAAAAATATATATATATATATATGTGCACACACAAGATCACACACACATACATATCTATATTACATATTTCCCCCATCAGATGGGCCAAGAGAATTGATCCACCAAGCACCGGGCCAGGAGCCAATCCGCCCAGATGGAGATAGCTGGGAGCCCATCGACTTCCCTCAGGTCACCTCCTTGAGGCTGTCCTTCAAGAATATCATCGAGGCTGGACGGCCCACCAGGGTGGTGGGGTCATGGATGGTTACCCTCTGGTTAACATACAAAAACTATGGAAAATCACATTTTTTTCATGGGAAAATCAACTATAAATGGCCTTTTTCAATATAGCAATGTTAGTTTACCAGAGGGTAAAAGATGGTAAAACCATCCTTTTGGCTGAAAAGAGAAGTGAAGAACTCAACGGTTTTTCTTTTTGTTTTCGTTTTTGGTTTTTGTTCGCTTGGATTGGAGTTTTCAAGAGGAATCGACCCTCAGGGTGGGCAAACTGGAGTGTTGCCTCCACAATGGATTTGAGATATCACCATCTCACCTTGGTAGGGCTTAAAAGCGCCCAACGGTCATGACCGGTCTCGCGTGATCTGCGACAGATCTCCAACCTGAACAACTTTGATTCGCTGCTCACCCTTCGGCTTGACAACAATATCATTGACAAGACCCTTGGCATCCAGAGCCAAGAAGCATCAAGAAACCATGAACCGCAAGAGTGTGACACCATGGTTGGTGTGGTTCAGCAGGAAATCTTACTTTCCAACTTGGCTGCAGGTGGTTTTCCGTTCACCATTGTTCACGATGTTCACGTCCTTGGCCCTGCGCTGAGGATCGCAAACCTTGGGCATCTGAAGCAGCTGACATGGCTCGACCTCTCCTTCAACAACATTCGACTCTCAACTCATCTTCTAGCAGTAGTCACTGGATTGGTTAAAGGGAACATCTATAGGAATCCATGGTTTTCCCCATCGCATATAGAGGTTTCCTGTAAATTTTCCCTTAAACCAATCCAGTGAAGCAGGGCTGAGGCGTTTTGCGAAGCTGTGACAAGTTTACCGCATGATGGAAACGATCACAGATGGGTGCATGGGTTGACAGTTTAACGTCCCAAAAGCATCCAAAAGCCCAAACCCACTGCACGTGGTGCCAGCATGTGCCAGCAACATCCTTTCTACTTGCATCACGAATATGTAAGGCCCAACAACAGCCAACGATGAAAAAAACGCACCTCGAACCCCAGAGAATCACCGGGTGACGATAGCCATGTGTCACCCATTTCGCCCAGGAGAAATCGAAGGCCTGGGAGAGTTACATGAACTTCTGGAGCCTTGCCTTGGTTCCTATTGGTTTCCTAGGGCTGATGTTGAGGGGAAGGTTAGTCAGAGGTTGGCCATAACGACGCGGGCATACCAATTTTGTTGGATTTCACATTGTTTGAAACAGAAGTCTATATTATATAATTAGAGTATTATATGATATTATATGTATTATATATGTATATTTCTATGTATGTGTATATATATATATAAATATACACCTAACGTGTGTATATATCTATATATGTATATGTGTGTGTGAATATATGTTGTATATATGAGTGTGTTTGTGTATGTATGTGTATATACGCATTCTGTAACATTTATTAACATGCATGTATGTCAATCAATTTGACACGTCTACGCCGATAAACAGCTGCAAATGCCACTTGCAACATCCTCTCTCCAAGGACCTGTCTCTGTATCACAATCAGATTGAAGAGATCCGAGGTGGGCTAATTGGCAGTTTGGGAGTTTGGGCTTGTCTGAAGATGGGGATACCCCAAAATCCCATGGCATAACACACACACATAATATATAAATATGTATATATATATATATACACACATATATATATATATACATAACTATAACATGGGATATAATAGGGATGTCAGTAGGGATACAATAGTCTGAAAATGAGGATATCATCATTGTCCCTATTGTATCCACTATCCTGAGTTTGTCCTGCCCCAAATCGTTTTTGGGGAGCATGATCGCGCCCAACACAGCTTTTACAAGTCAGCGTTGCGCCAGATCGTTTGGACGGCTGTTCCAAGCTCAACATTTTGTCGCTGGGGCACAACAACATCTCGGATTTGAAACTCAGCTTGCCATATCGCGGTGCATCCGTGTTTTATTGCTCTTTAGATTTTGGAATGCCCATTTGGAATTCTACTTGGACTTGTAGATAGTTGGTGCGCTCCAAGTGGCCTGAAATTATTGAAATCAAGAGCCAAGGAGACAGATCGATTACTTGCGGCAGTTCCAGAACTTGCGCTGTCTTTGCATGGAAGCTTGGTACCAAAACAATACGGAAACATCATGTCGCTGCATTGATAGATGATGGATCAGATGGATCACAGTCTTGAAATTGACTTTACCATTTGTTTATTCAACATCGCGATGGAAACTCACCATTCTTAATGAGCGAATGGCCTAGCTATGTTGAGTTACCAGAGTGTAAATATTGGCCAAGTGTTTGGACCCTATTGAGCCATCCACGGCGTAGCACAAAGATAGCATCACAGTTCATTTCACCTCGAATGGCGTGTTTGACCAATACCTAGTGACCTGGCCAAGTGTCTCGAAGTTGAAAACTGACGAGCATGAGGGCACAGGCTATGTCAGGTCATACATAGCTGATCTTATCATATTCTTATCACACTTCCTCCTTATGCCTCCACAATAGAAGCCCAGAAGCTGCAGTCACCCATTGCTCAAGCCTGCATACTTAGGATGCCAACAAGATTTGCAGCGTGGAGTCCTATAATCAGCACGTGTCCCTTGCCACATCTGACTCCTCTTATTGAGGCGACCAGATTCGAAGCATCAATCCATCGGAATCCTTCACAAATTGGGGATTAAACAAAGGCAACACATGGTAAACTCAAAATTTAAGGGGGAAAACCAAAGTCCAACAGGAATCTTGGATAATCTTGGGAGGTAAACTTGTGGGTAATTTGCCCATTTGTCTGACTTTAGGCAACCATTTCCCCATTTTTCACCCAGGTTGGCATACTTGCCGCACCTGAAGTACCTGGACTACATGCTGATCGACCGCAAGGCGGTGGCTCAAGCACAAGAAGGCTACGATTTGGAAGGCATCACTGAGGCCAGGGCAGGGCCCAAGGGGCCTGGGGAGGCTGGTGGAGGATATAAAAAGGCTAGAGAATTACTGGAAGAACGTTGGTTGGGGAATCCAAGCATCCAACATTTTTCACAGATAGTTAGTTGGTGACACTGCATTCAACTCAAGGCAGGCTCAAATTTGCAGTACGAGGTTAAGATGACCAACTCCTGCTTGCAGCACGAGCTCAAAAAAGTCTATTTCCGATATACTTGTATGTTTCAGGATCTTTACCAGGCCATTCATTTAGATGAATCTTTGTTTCCTGTCTCAAATGGCTTGTAATTTGCAATGGCTCGGGATGCTCAGAATGATGGCTTATAATGAGTGGCTTCAGGTCCCATGAAAGAAACTGGACCCCCCCACCTCAAGCCCCCGCCATCCATGGCCGTCCATGACAAGCTCTCGGAGGTGCGAGAGAAGGAGCAAGCAGAACAGGCCAAACAGAAGGCCTTGGCAGATGCTTGGAAGCAGGTAGGTGCTGGTGTTGCTTGGGTGCCCATTGGTAATTTAAGATAGCCATGGAAAATGGCCCATTTATCGACGATAAATCCCTATCCAACATGGTGATGTTCTACAACTATGTTGACTTTCTGGAGAGTATATCTTCTTTTCGCAGTGGAAGATGGATGAAGATGGATGAAGATGGATGAACCATACGAACCATGAAAGCCAACTAAGCCTGAGTGTGATGAATGTATGGGGCAAAGCGGGTAAATTGGGCGGGTTGGATAGTTCATAGCAAACATGAGCAGGACCACCGTTTGCGATTTGCTGGTTCAAAAATTGTGACCCACACCCAACGCCAAGACGTGGTGACGTGATGATGAACCACCCATTGATCCAAGGAAAAGCAGGCCGTCATCGAGAAACTGAAGAGACTTGGCTGGCAATTAAGTTGCTTGGGGGTGACTGTGGCTGTGTTAGATCTTTTTCAATCCAGGAAAGACTCCTTGTAGAAACTCATGATCATCTTCCATTAAATGAATGGAATCCATGGAAATATCGCTGAACAATATATATTGAACAAATCTATATTTCAAGATCCGTCTTTGAGATCCCCGAAGCCCTACCAAAGGACCGGTAAACCATAAGCATCTGCCCACATACTTGTTCAGTGAGTTCAGCTGTGCAGTGTTCTAATTCTGGCCCATAGTTTCCCCCAGTTCTAGGGTTCCAATCTGTTTTGAGGGACCTAAGCCCCCCCAATATATATATATATATATACATATGAATATGTATAATATCTAGAGATATTATGTATATATATATATATATACAGTTATTACCTATATTTCAATATATATATATATATATATGCATATAGATAGATAGATATATATATATATATACACATGCTATATGCAATATACGCATTAAGGGCAGACCTGGTCTGAAGGCGATGGAGAGAGAGAGAGAGAGAGAGAGAGAGAGAGAGCGAGCGAGAGCGAGGGAGGGAGGGAGGGAGAGAGAGAGAGCGAGTTGTCACTTGTCAGGACATCCTTCCTGGACTGCACCGAAAACCTCTTCGAGGAGATGTTCTCCAAGGACAGGTGAAACCTGGCCCTGCTGGTAGGAGGGTAGGAGTACCTGGCTAAGTCCAACATGATTCCATTTGTACTAACGGGGTAAAAACCGAACAATAGCATCTAAATGACACCCAATTTTTCATGGTTCTCGCTCATTTCTGGTGATATTAGGGATGGTTTTCTTTATGTTTATTCATGTGTCATCCCGAGAGAGAGAGAGAGAGAGAGTGTGTGATACCGGTACACCATATAATAATCCCACAACCATCTCAATAGATATCATGATCAAATATGGCATATGATATTTATTGGGATTAATTATGCATGTGATAAGAATTGTAATACAATATTAATGGAATAGCAATAGTTATCCATTTGAGGCATTGGCTCGACAACCCACAGATTCCAAAAAATCACAGTATCCGCAGGAGGTGGAACCTGACAACGTCCTGGCGCTATCCTGTTACCCGGGCTTAAAGGAGGCCCTGGAGAACCGGAGAAGGTGTTGGTCAATGGATGAATTCTTGGGGATAACCGACAGGAACCATATGAAACCATGGTGTATCATGCTGTTTACTTATGAAATCTAGGGGGTTCCTGTAAATGTTCATCACTTTCCTGGAAACCCAGTTCTGGGACTGGCTTTCCCTCCATGTTTCTGCCACGAATCCTGACCCAATGATGAGGAATTCGAGTCAAATTTGTTGATTTGTTTGTTATACCATAATGCATTGGTTTATGCCATAATACAGTTCGACCACCATTTACTTGAAGGCATGTATCAGATCTTAAATGCTTTTATCAGGATCATGAATTTTCTTGTATCTCAGATCCATGTCCTCTCATGTTCTCATCATTCGATACTTGAAACATCTCTAAACGCTTTACAGGGCTTGCACCTGACTGCGGAGTTCTCCCGCTCCGAATCGCCCCCATATCCTACTGGCGATTTTGGTGCCAGGATTATCGTGACAAGCTCTCCGAAGAGATCAAGGGCTTACGCTCCCGGATGGAGGTTGGGAACGCCGCCGATGGGTCATGGCTGGACTTCACAGAGAAGGGCTTGGAGGTTGAAGACAAACGGAAGCAGTACTCCCATCCACCGATGAAACACCCTTATTATGGTCATTGTGTATGGTCCCAAATATGTGTAAATCTCCTGATAAACCATGGGTCTCTGGGGTGTTTAATATCAGAGGATGGGATTACTTGCATCATTGCAGGCATCTCAGGGAGGTGGGGTAAAAACTGAGGCCGCCACATTTCCCTGCAGGGCTGAAGTCCCCAGCGTTTCCATGGACTAACCAGTGGTTTCTTTTTATCCGTGGTTGTCATACCCTCTGGTAATGAACACGGCAATGGAAGATCCAAAATCCCACATTTATAGTCCATTTCCAAATTCAGACCTCCTTTGATATGGGTTGATATGGGATTTTCAATTGCTATGTTTGATTACCGGAGGGTATATTTTTATGTGTTTTCATCTCTCAACATATGGCACCATTGGTCAGGGTCATCTCGCTAGCCCCACCAAAGGACCCGTGGGTTAGATGTTTTTCCTGAGCTTTGATCATGAGAACCAACAGTGCAAACTGCAGGAGAAGAACGAGGTTCGGCTGCGCAAAGTCACTGCCTTTGAGAAGGCGGGAATTTTCCCAACCACCATCTGCGATCAATGGAAGTTCACCACCTTAAGCTTTGAGAGTCCCAACTCATCTAGGCCAATCGTGGCGAACTCAAGTGCCGTGTTTGATTATCAGAGGGTAGCCCCTGTATCCTGAGTGAAATTGACCCCCCTCAAATTGTCAAGCTCCATTCAAGCCTGACGTTTGGTGGGCAAGAAGCAAACCACTATTGACATCTATTGACCAATCCACCCTTGGCCCTTGCCATTGACGCCTTCAAGAGAGTCGATCTGCCACTGGGATGAAACCAATGGGCGGGCCCCCATCCAGGCGGTCTATGCAGCAGAAACGGAGAGCGAGGAGGAGGCCTTCCAATCCATCAGAGACTTCAAGAGCTTGAAAAAGAAAGTGCTGTCACTGGCCTCAACATCTGCCACATTTTTTTTTGGGTGGGGAGGGACTTGTGGAAGAACTGAGAAACAAACGCGTGTGGTGATGGCAATGTTTGGGTTTTTTTCGAGGGACCTAATGATGGCGAGGGTTGGTGGTTTGGATGGCTGCCCAGGTCGCAGATCGACCGCGAGGACAGCGACCGGCTGCGATCAGAGGTGGACGAGTTGGTGAAGCAACTGGTGGATCAACTCACTGGGCTGGAGAACCACCTGCTACTCAGCTGGTTTACCACGTCAGGTGGGTGAGTTTTTTCTAAGTGAAAAAGTGGGAAGGTGACCTCAGTAATTATGATCCTCACTGTGGTGTTGTGGTGGTGGTGGTATGGTGGTGTGGTGGAAATCAAGCATGCCTTGTGAAGATTGAGAGCTGGACAGGAGAGCTTCCTAGCACAGACTTCTGACTGACATACTACTTCTCTTCAAACAGCTGTGGCAAGACATGCTGCCATTTGCACGCCATGTAAGTACAAACCATCATCATTCCATCTTTTCGTCCCAATTAGATAATTCTGCCCGGAAACCTCCCATCAACCCCGCCGGCTGTTGCATCCGACTGAGGATGGCAAATGAGATCCAGGTGCAGGAAAGTAGCCTGGATGCGTGTCCCCATGGGGCGAGCCGTGCACCAGCCCACGTTCATCCTTAAAGGATATCCCCAGGCACATCCAACGGTTGGATTTTCTTTTGTTTTGTTCATAGACTCATAGATGAATTGGTGTACCATATCGACATGCTGTACCCGGGCACTTTTTTTCCTTAAATATACATATAATATCATATAATATGTATGTACGCACACATATATGTACAACTATATTATACACAAATATATTATATACAATTATACGATATACGAGTATACGTTATATACAAGTATACTATATACAAGTATGTTATATACATACATACATTCCATTCCATTCCATTCCATTGCATTGCATTGCATTGCATTGCATTAAATTGCATTGCATTACATTACATTACATTGCATACATACATATTCATACCATATATGTGCAAGTTTTTCACCGGGTTGACTACCACATCACCAACAGATACCAGCACTAGATATCAACTCGGTATTTATCTGAGGCATAGCCTATATATACATAGCGTTGGAGGTATTTCAGCCGTGCCAAGAAACGTTGTTCTCTCCAAGGTATTGAGGAGGCGCTGTCGGATTTTGAAGCCAAGATCAGCGACCTGGTGAAGGGCATGCTGGAGCGGTGGCTGCATCCGGTTGTTGTCTTGATAGGTATAACTTGATTCAATCATGATAATTAATGATGACGGTGGTGATGGATGGTGATGCTGGTGATACAGTAACCATAGTAATTAATATTAAAATGAGAGAGAGAGAGAGAGAAAGATAATATAGCAACAGTCATCCTCCAGATCCTAATAGATACTATATTACAGGAATATTATAAATAGAGATCTGGATATAGCAATAGTCAGCAATCATCATCCAGATCTTCAGATCCTTTCGCCGTCCTGATCTCCAAGAGTCGGCCAGGACAATAGCCGTGAGTTCTTCCAGCGCCTGGAAGACTTGGAAAAGAGCTTCATCACCGGCCTCACTGAAGGCTCGGGAAGTGTGAGTTGATGAGTGGAGGGGTGGTTTGGCACTAGCTGTCGCCAGCTAAACCCCAATTTGATGATTCCGAATTCATCATTGATGATTGAGGATGATTCATGATCATTGATGATCCAAATCCATCCAAATCCATCCAAATCCATCCAAATCCAGTGTTTTGGTTGGTGAAGTCCCTATATTCTTGTGGCCCTGGTGCGTATCCAGGAAATTCCGGGCTAGTCTCAGCCGGGTCAGGCGCCAACAGCGAGATTGAGAGCTTTACGCAGGTGCTGGGGGGCGAGTTTGGAAGCTTCGGTATGTCATTTATAAATGGGTTCATAACGAACCTGGTGGGCGTTTCGATTGGGATGCGGTGCTTCTTGGTGCTCTTTGGATGATTGGCCAAGTATTTTAGATCCTTTCAGAGCTTTCAGAGGAATTGAATGCAGCCTTGCTGGCCAAAACATGCCAAAAACCATCAGATGAAAACTGTGTGTTCGATGACCCTGGCATTTGCCCCACCAGCTTCCTATATTTGGTACATGGCCTGCAGGCCTCGGAATCGGCTATGGCAGACACAGATCCGCAGAAGGCCGTGGCGTGGGCAGTGGATGTTGACACATTGACCATGAGAGTAGTGCCAACATTTGCCAACTCCGCCAGTGGATCACAAGATCCGTTGGTATGAAACAATGGATTCAAGTGATTTTTTTGTGTATAGATTATGTATAGATTGTACAGCTACCTTGGATTTCATGGGAAATGCCGCCATCATACATGAACTATCACGAACTGCATGCTGGCTTCGCCCAAAATCCCGGCTTCAGCGATTGAATGGCAGGCCAAGTACCTCAACAACCGCGAGGAGATGAACCAAGCCCTCACGAACTTCACGGATGCCCATAACAGCCTCATCCAAAACAAAGATGACTATATGAACAACCAGAACCTTGGTCAGTATTGGTGCATGGTGCAGCTTCCCCAAACCACCTGGAATGCTAAGGCCGGCAGGAAGCAATCAAACGGTAAGGTTTCGAGCCTATTTCCCTTCAACTCACTGGGTAGTTTACCTCAAAATCTTGACTTTCTAGATTGTTAGCTTTCCTACTGAACATGGGTATTTCATACCATTTCAAATTTCCATTCCCCATTGGAACTGGGTACACATTCCATTTGTTTGTATGGTCCCCATGTCTCGGCATTCGCCCAGGATGAACTCATGGAATCGCAGCTTCTTTGAGAACCACAGGGCCAGGCAGTACAACCGCAACCGCCAGCGGGTGGGGCTTCCCAGTCGCACGACCTTCATTTGAACCACTGGATTGTACCATTGTCGCAGACGGAATACTAGGGGAAGGATTCAGATCCTGGTCACTTTTTAGCTGCAGGATTTGGCGACTACCCTGGCTAGCTCCTTGTTTGTGGCACCAAGTGGTTGGTTCACATTGCCCATTTATCTCGCTTAACATCCTCCAGAATTGGACGATTGGGAAATTTATAGGAACCACCTATGTTATCCATGATTATCCTATATTGATATCCCCTTGATATCCCCTTTATTTTGATCACGTTCCCCGGGGATCGACGTCACGCCGAGCGTCGCAAGGTCATGGACATCCGAAAAGTCATCGAGGAATGTCGCAGTGAGATCCAAGCGGCCAGCGAGGACGACCGCAAAGGGTGACGGGGGGCTCCTTTCAAGCCTGGATTTTAAAGAAACATGGGGAGATAAGAGACATTGACATACATCAACCATCATTAACCCAATCACGTGGATTAATGTGGCAAATTCAACAATAAACCAGTGACCATTACATAACCAGATACGGTGGCAAATAAACCAGTCCCAAAATCATCATAAATGGGTGCTATAAATCATCCACAAATGGCAGGATTATTATGCGGGCCCTTGTCTGAAAACAGGGCAAGCCCCATACTATAGTGACTCTGGTTGTTGAAAGCCCGATTTTCCCTATAAACTGGCAGTTTGAGGGTATACCGTATACCACATTTTCGGCCACACCCATGTATTATGGGGGTGAAGAGAATGAAAGATGCAATGCCCTAGATGATGGTTGGGTGATGGTTGCAAGTACAGTACTGTATCCAAAAAAATAGCGATGCAATCACCACAGAAATAGGGATGGGATCAACAACAATGTAGCTTGAACGTGATTTTAGACCCATAAAATTGGGCGAAACGAACCAACCAATAAAAGCAATTTTGACCTGTAGATTGAGAGTGTACCTGCTAGTAGTACCTTGGAGCGATCCTGGCTGCTGAAAGAAGTGAGGACGGAAACGAGTACGATGAGGGCGACCTAGGCCCGATGTTGAGGGGGCTCTCTAGCCAAGACTTGCGCTGGATGTGCAGCCGTCCTTCTTATGGGAAGAGATTGGATCAACTAAAACTGTTAAGATCTACAGATAGTAAAAACCACTCATGAGCATGAATTAGATATAAATTATATTGCATGGAACCACGCACAACTGCATTACATGATATTCAAATAATTTACACATGTCGGTGTGTCGTGTTTAATGAGATAAATGGGGTATACCCCCAAAATGGCCAAAACATCTTGAGGAAAACCATTTTTGCGCCTTTGGCGAGGCGCCGACCCCTACAGCCGCTGAGCCTTTCATCAAGGCCCTTGCATGTCTCGTCTCACGAACTGAACCCGGAACCGAAACCGGGGAGCAAAATGCGTGACATCATGGCAACCTGGGCAACCTGGGCAACCTGGGCACCCTGGGCAACCTGGGCAACCTGTGCAACCTGGGCAACCTGAATCGGGGGTATTCTGTAGATGGATGGGTTTGAAGTTTGATTTTTTTTTTTTTTGGGGGGGGGGAATTTGAACCCTTGGAGGGTAGAAGAAGGGACGTTTGAAGGTCGTTCAATGATAGATGCTGGACAGTTCGAGTGAGTTAAGGAAGGCATGCCGATGGCGAAGGTGTGCTAGAATTTTTAGCATGCAGCAAACTTCAAGTTGGTTTCGCAAGAAAGTCGCAGATCAATGCGTGCCCAGGTTTGGCTCAACATATCTGCAACTCCCAACTGAAGGGAGCCAGCATGGCATGGGTGATTGCGACCCAACACAAAGGTCGAAGTCAGTTAGTGCAATGAATATCTACCGAAACAACACGCGCCATGATCAACAACATCGGCAAAGAGAGCGCGCGAGAGAGCGAGAGAGAGAGAGAGAGAGAGAGAGCGATAAATGATTATAAATGTATATATAATATATGTATATACATCAGCAGTTGGAGTCATGCTCCGCATTACCTCAGTTGTCTCCACTTCAAACCCTGAGTTCGGAACTGCTCAGCATCTTCGATACTCCTTAGTGATGGCTGGCGACCGATTTTTCCCGGTGGTGTCATCGACGCCGGCGGTGGAAGACTCAGTGTCAGTAGTGGTGGTGATGGCGGTGGTTGTGGTGGTGGTAGTGCATGGTTATACAGTTATACAGTTATACAGTATGCATGCATGTAGTAATGTGCCTGCCTTTGTCTCGCTCAGTTAGGCTGAGGCAGACTTGGCCTGAAGGCGATGGAGACAGAGAGAGAGAGAGCCACACACACACACACTGTGGGATTAAGGTATCCAATGTAGTGAGGTGAAGCGGTAGACCAGCATCCATTCCTAAGGAGCAATCCTGAAACAGAGCAAAGNNGAGCAATCCTGAAACAGAGCAAAGATCAAATTCCTGATCACAATGAGACTAGGAGGTCCGGTTCTCAGCTTAGCCGGATGCTATAACGAATGCAGGTACATCTGGATGGCCAGTCCAGATATCCCACTCTGTGACCTAGCTTCGTTGAACTGGGTCAGTCACAGAGTGCCCAGTTCCCCTGCATAGTTGATATTTAGAC
>BGPT01003245.1:818-13827 GCA_003297045.1 Symbiodinium sp. clade C Y103 | reverse complement strand
GTGAAGCGGTAGACCAGCATCCATTCCTAAGGAGCAATCCTGAAACAGAGCAAAGATCAAATTCCTGATCACAATGAGACTAGGAGGTCCGGTTCTCAGCTTAGCCGGATGCTATAACGAATGCAGGTACNGCCAGTCCAGATATCCCACTCTGTGACCTAGCTTCGTTGAACTGGGTCAGTCACAGAGTGCCCAGTTCCCCTGCATAGTTGATATTTAGACTGCATGTTGCTAGCAGTTCACACACACACACGCATATATAATCATATATATATTATATATACACACACATACATACATATACATACATATACATACATACACACTCGTTATTGTGTGTGTGACACAGATGCATAATCATGCACATGTACAATCTATAATCATGACTATATGCGTAATAACATTGCACGAATAGACATAGATATAGATGTAGATATAGACTATAGACATAGAAGCATGACTATAGATGAAGGATAAACCGATAAACACATGATCATAATTTGAGATAGATGGAGTCAGATGTTTTGATTGTGCACATGCATGCGCAAGCGCAAATGGAAGAACTAGTTCGGAGAAGGCACGGTTTTTTCTGAAGGGGCAGGGTCGCTAATTGGTTTAACGCAGACATTTCCATTGCCATGTTGGATTGCCACAGGTACCCGCATGATTACAGAATTGTTTGACATTGCTTGGTTCTTGATGCTTCTCACTTCGCGGCGATGTGAATATCTCTCCCCTTTGAGTAGAGAGATTGCATCCCAAAACTTGTTGGTCGTATCGTACTCTGGCGGTCTCATCAATATGTTGGCTGATACTCCATCGGTGCCTCTAAATCCCGTTTCTTGCTGACACTAGTCCCTTCCCTATTTTCGCTCGTTGAGTAGTGAATCTATTCATTTTGGGGCCCTATATGGAGGAGACTTGCCATAATATCAGCGATGTACTCCCATTTCAAGATGGTCAAGCTATGTTCATGTTGGGGGATGGGATTTATGTATAGAGATATTCTCCGGTAATCAAATGTGGCTAGTTGGAGACTGCCTCCATTTATAGGTGATGTTCCCAGCTAGAAAACTCCATTTCTAGGGTATTTTCCAGTCATGATTAATTGGCAGAGGATAAATCCATTAATATCCCATCATTATCCCATCATGGTTCAATTTCCAGAGGATACCCTCTGGTAAACTAACAGTTCGCTATTCAAAATGGCCATAGAAATAGTGGATTTTCATGGATTTTTTCATGAAAAATGGTGATTTTCCATAGTTATCTTAGTTTTCCAGAGGATATTCCATAATCTTCCCAGCTTTCTGGGTCCAGTGAGCCGCTCTTTGGTCCCCCAGGTGCCGTCCAAGCGGCTGAAGCAACGCTGGTTGGACGTGGCACCGCCCGCACCGTTGAAGGCCAGGAGTGGGGTCGGGATGTGATGGGAACCGCGACCAAAAACTGTGGAAAAGCCGGGTGAATGGTAGGTTGATGGGTTACTTGATGCAATTTGTATGGTATTCTTTGGTGATTTTCATTGATTTTCATCCTGATTCTTTATCAAATCGCATGCTTGGAAGGGGAATATGATGAATCTCTTGCTCAAGACGAGTTGACAACTGCCAATCTTGGATTCACACACCTTGGCTGACCAATGAGAGGGGTGGTCAACCAACAAGTCACAATCAGTGGTTTGAGGAAGGAACTTGCAAACTGGAAAACCCAATTTACAGTTACTATTGAAATTGGCTAAATTGGCACCTGCAGTCCTTCAAACTAGCAAATTGTATGTGTGTGTGTGTGTTCGCAATTTCGATCCGATGAAACAGTAATCTCCAAAAATGGATCAGCTGCAGCATGCTTTCTTAATCCACAAGCCCTGGTTGGTCCTTAAACGGGTACCCTGCAGTAGTCAGTGACACGGCTAGCTGGGAGATCTCGGACTGAATGGGCATCTAACTGGGAAAATCGTGGGACATTTGCTGGAGGTTTTCCAGCAAGCCATGTGACTGATTACCAGAGGGTACCCCTCATGAACTTTTTTTTATTATCCTGATCATGGAATATCCCCATGTATATGGTGGTTATATACATATATAATATATCTATCATGATTCTGATATATATAGATATATAAATTATATGATCAACATATCTTACTTGTAGACGTCAGCGGGGTTGATCCCCAGGCCACTTTGGCCAATGTGGCCCATTTGGAGCCCCTCGCCGTGGTGAGGTCGTGGGGTCGAAAATTGCGAGGTTTTCAGCTAAAGTCAGTGAAACCACTTGAAACCACCCAATGATTTCTAGTCCAAGATTTTGGTTTCCAATGAAACTAATGAAACTAAGTCCACTAGTGAAACCACTAATGATTTCCAGCAATAATGTCTATCCATTTAGAAATGACCTGTGGTCATCTCCGCCACAGCTGCTGTTGGAAGCTGAGGACCGGCATGATCATCCCGGCGGACGATGAGGAAGTGGCCAAGATGATGTGCAGGAGCCCATTCCAGTCAAGATATGTCAAGATTTATGATGGATTTACTGTGATTTTCGTACTTTTTTTTGGGATTTCAGATGGTGAAACCGTATGTTTCACTGGGATTTCATCTGGTAGATCTAGAACAACAATCTGGGAATCAAACATGGCGGGCCGCTGGGACATCCCCGAACTGTAGCTGAGTGAATTCTCCAGCAAGCCATGTGACTCATTCCCCGAGAGTTTCAGCAGCTTCAAGACGCCCCTGGTGGTATTGGGGTAGTGGAAATCATAGGGAAATCCGGTAATCCCTTCACTTAGAGCAAGAGGCCCCCAAAAAACTGCTTGAGGCCCTACACAAGTGTGGGCAGCACGCACTTCAACGAAAGCTGTTCCCTGGATGTATATAGGGTGAACGTGGAGAAGGATGCCCTCCGAAAAAAGGTTGGAATGGTCCAACTATGGGAACATCCCAGGATCCAACCTTTTAACCCAACATTTTCAGGCAAACGCCGAAGAAATTCTCATTGACCCGATAGTTATCAGTGGACAGATGGAGAGAATTATATTCAAAAAAGTGGGGTGGAAAGCTGCCTATACTGGCCTCACAAATTGTCTGTATTTGGGCTGTCAGAACCCCACAGGGAGCCTAGAAGAGGTGAGTGACAATGCACATCAATCAATGCCGAAGACGCCCCATCGATTTGTACCGTACCAGGACTTCGCAAATGTTTATGAACCACGAATAGCAATCCTCTGGACTGAGAGCAACCCCATGATATTGGGGTATAGCTATGGCTGCTAACCAATTGTTCCCGGTACATCCCAATCCTACTGGTATTACACCATCATGTTTGTCACCGAAATCCTAAAGCCTATTACTTTGCACAATATCTCCTATGGTGTCAAGTAATATTTAAAATTCTCGTAAAGCTTCAAGCACTCAGCGACATGGTCGAAAGGTGTCACCCTGTCCACGGCTGCAAGGTTCACAGTTCAGTTTTCGACCCTCAACCAGCCTCTATTCCGGGCAGTCGCGTTGCAGCTCCAGGAATGCCATGGGACGGGGTGGCATATTGAGGTGGCTTGACGTCCAAAGTTCATTCCACATCCCAGCCATTTGACTGGGGTACCACCCTCCAATACCAAATTATCAATTGAAGATGGACTGGTGGCCTTGTTTCTTCAACAACCCTGAAGAAACCAAACAGGTGATGCAGAACCACATCTTAACATCTATGATCAACCCCCCTCTTGATAAATTCAACATATCCCAAATCACACCGGCTTTTCCAAAAGCAGTCCAGAAGATCATCAAAGGTCCCCTAAAAACTGTGCGTTGGTGACTTTAGTGTTAGATGCATTCATTTTATTTCATTTTGGGGCCGATACTGTTGGAGGACATTAAGTACTAGGGGATGGGCTTAAGTAAACCGTAGTAAAGTCGCCATAAATCATGAAAAATCATCAGAGAATCATCAAGAATCATGGAAAATCATCAAAGAATCATCAAAAATCCATGCAGCTGATGCCTTTCAAGCCATGATGGAAGTGGCTTTCCCAGCTGCCTCCAGCGCTGTCCATGGCATCCGCCCCGCGGGCGCCGTGCCGCGCGCCGCGCCCCGCAGTGCCCCACGTCTTTCGCACCGTGCAGCGGCCGCGGCGAGCGCGGCGATCGCGTGGCGGATGAGGCGAAGTGGACGCAGGGCAGTGAAGGAGGTGGAGATGCCTTTGGAATCCTGGAGTTTGTTTGTTGAATTTGAAAGTTTCATGTCAATTATGTTTTATTTTATATGTTTCTCCTTTTTTTGGCGGTGATTTTGCGGTTGATACCCTTCAGTAGATTGATATAACTTAACGATATGAAACACACCATTGTTTCTCTTTCCACTGACCGATATCAGTGGTGGATTTTATCATACCTATGTTTATTTCTGGCGGGCATATTTTCCCACCACTAGGACCATTTATTGGAGCTATTGATTGTGCATTTTTGGAGGTGGGGGGATGTTCTTGACTGATGTGCCTCCTGTGTCCCCCAATGGAATGCAACCCGTATCAGGACGACCATTTATTGGGAAACTATGGGGGAAAGTGTGGGAATATTGTTCCAGGAGCTTCTTTCCCTGATGGGTTGATTCTCCACCATTTTGTGGGGTACTTATTTGCCCGAATCTCTCGTGGTTGAGGAATTGAATATGAAGGCAATACCGTAGTGCTTGCTTTTCCCTAGGCTTCAAACATCCAAAGACGCTCGGGTGAATTCCTTCACGGGGATTGAACCCTGATTGTTCATTTCCCATCGGTCAGTCCACGAGTTTGGCCATCTCTTGTCCTCAATTTCGCAACGTGTTCCTGAAATCGGCAAATCCAAGGAGTCCTTGGTGGAAGTGCAGGGCGATTATGTCAAGAACCTGCCACCTGAAAGGCTAGAGGGACTTCGAAGACTTTTCCCGGAGGTGGATGTGGAGACAGAGGGGCTTAGATTGGTTCATGAGGACCGTGGAGGGTTTGGGATGCGATGAACAAGTGAAGTCCCACTGCTTGGCCGGTGAATTGGGATGGTGGTTTCAATTTGGCTGCCATGTGCCTAATGATGCCTAATGCCAGAAACAGGTGAGCAGGATTTGGACATATTGATTGGCACAGCTCGTCTCAAAACAGAACCCCACCACCTTGTGTGTTTTCTTATGACTTCAACATCAACTTCTCCAAGCTCGGACTTCATCACCATCAATGATTTCCCCTGTTTCCCATGGATTTTCCCATGGATTTTCTGGTTTCAACGGTAGCCATGGAAAAAACCCGTGGATTTCCCAGGACCCCCCGGTGCTGCTGCTGGAGAATGTCCTGGACTCCTCCGAGTGCGAGGCCTTTGTGGAATCCATGCGCTCACAAGATGGGACCTTCCCAGAACGCCTGGGACAGGCCAACCTGGACGTGTCACCTGGTTCCAGTGGGGGGATGGTGAAATCCTGGATGACTAGAAGCTATGGAATATGGGTATGTAGTAGTATATGCATGCATATACTTAATGATCTTAATGTTTTATTTTTACTCATTTTTTTTCTGGATATTTTTCGGTGAATGGTTGGTGACTTAATTTGGATTCTCCTGATTGATGAGTATTTCACACACTTGAATTGATCTGTACTATAGTTTTGCTGGAATTGAATAGACTTATTGAATTTGGTTGGCTGACTTTGATGGTAGGAGGTGAATAGGTGAATATGGCTAGTAAATTGATGTAAATTGGCAAGACACTTCATGATTAATTCATTCATGATGAATAAAAATAATAAAAGAAGTGGATATGAATTGTGAATTGTGATTTGTTGGGTCTTTGGTTCATGGTTAGCCAATACTTGTTTAATCAATATGGATATTTGGTTGATGGTTGGCCATGTTTCATTGTATTGTTTAGTAACTAATGGGTATTCATCGGTATCATGAATGGTTGGTGTGAATGGCTGGTTGAACTTCGATGGGTATCATTTTGGCAGGTATCGTTAATTCAATGGATTTTGTGGGCATCGATTTTGCTTGTTGGTTACATGATATGGGCAATGTATATGGATATTGATGGGCATTATCGATGGATATCAACATTAGTGGCTACCCTCCAGTAAACTAACATAGCTATTGAAAATGACCATTTATAGTTGATTTTTCCATTGAAAATGGTGAATTTCCATAGCTATGTTAGTTTACCAGAGGGTAATCATGAACGGTAAATGGTTGGTTGGGTGAATGATGGACGGTCCATGGCTCCAGATGCTGGCCCGGTGGTTTCGTGGCAAGCGGCGTTCAATTCCTAGAGGGTAGTAAGTTAGGAAGCCAGTTCCAGGAAGCCCCTAGTTCATTGGATTGGTTAATGGGAAAATTTACAGGAAACCTCTATATTTGATGGGAACATCCATGGTTTCCTGTAAATTTTCCCTTAAATCCAATCCAATGGCTAGTAGAATTTTGCCACTCATTGACTAATTAAATCATTGCCAAAGCACTTTCTATTAATCATCAACTCACCCGTCACTAACCAGCCCACAAGTATACAGTAACCCCCCCAAAAAAGATAGAAAAGTAAACATCCCACTAGAATAGTGATAGTCATCCCAAACAGATAGTAAAATCATGTAAAATCCCAGTGTTCGTACAAATTACTTTTCTACAATTTTTTTGGGGTTACTTACTATTAACAAATATCAGCGGACAAAAATCCATGGCTTTCACCAAGGCCCAGCTGGCTGGGCCCGCTGCGCACAGCCTTTCGTGGTGTCCCGGTTTTGGACTGGCTGGGGAATCCGACGGTGCGGTGGACGTACCGAAGCAGGCGCCTTCGGCTGTGGCATGAGGATTGATGGTTAGGATTAAGTTATTATTTGACTGTTGCTTGTCTCATCCTTTTACTACTTGGTTTATTGCTTTACTTTATTTATTTTTACTTTATTTTACTTTACTTACTCTCTTGCTTACTTACTTTGTTAAGTAACTATTCATTTTGCTGGGTCATGTGCGATCCGGTACGAGACCTTTCTGCCTGTAGTTGTCCTCTGTGTGGAAGGGACTATTGGGGGCATTTGCCAGCTATTTTTGATGTGAACTGTAGGGTGCCTAGTCCCAGGTTTCACAAATCTTTGCGATGTCCTTATCTCACATCTCCCAATTCCGTTGCCAGGCTCCTATAGGTTCCCCGTTGTTTGTGGATTTGCCTCCGACACGACGAAGTGGATCCAAATGGCTTTGTAACCATCTCTTTATAGGTCAGCCATCGGGGCACCGTTGGGACCAAAAGACTGGTCACTGCTAGTAGTAAAGTACCCTTCGGTAAGTTAACATAGCTATGGAAAGTCACCATTTTTAATAGGTAAATCATCTATAAATGGGCCATGGCCCAAAGCTACTGGTATGTGAAATGAGGTATATTAAAGTATCCAATTCTCAGCTTCCAGGGGTCAGCAAGTTTGACCCGTATGTCAGGGATGAGGCGTTGGCACGAATGGCAAAAGCTTGCCAGTGATGCTCTTGGAATGATGTTATAACAGATGCAAGTTGGACAAGTGCCATCTACTCAGGTGTATGAAGGAATCCACATGACAAAATCCCTAAATTGCCGAGAGTGGTTCTCCCCCAAAGGGGTTGGTAGATCAATCCCAGGCTGCTCGCGAATGACGGCCAGGTGTTTGTTGGACAGTTTCCTCCAGAAGGTGCGCGAGAAATGCGGTTTGGATACTTCCTTCGGCCAAGCCAATATCAAGCACTACCGAAAGGACAGCTGCAATCCTTTGGCTTATCTTTGCACCAGATGGATCATAGACATACCACATGTTTATAACTATTCATAGGTCCATACATAATCATAATATACATGCAGACATACGAGATATTCACCGTTACACCCTTTGGTGCAGTTGTGCAGAGTAAATTTTGGCCCCAAAATTTCGTAGTGACGCCCCACTCAGCTGCCCTTCCCATCATCTCCAGCGTGGATCTCTCCAGGAACAGTGGCTGCCCGTACATATCGACTACAACAGGGCGACGATGCTGACGCGGCTTGACGTCATGGACCTGCTTGAGGTTGGTATGGTAGAGTCCCGTACCTATTCTTGGCCCATATTGATCTATATTGGCCCTATGAATAAACAATAAGAAACATATCTTCAGAAACCCAGATCAGTATTTGAATGCATCTGATCTGTTTGGATTGGGGCTTCAATGGGCTTCAGATGGCAGAGTTTGTTAATTATGAGGGAAAATGGGATTAATGAAGTAGATGTGAATATTGTGACTAAACAATGGTGGTGAATTATTTGGGTCCCCAACTTCAAGAGCCTTCATTCAGACCTGATATGCCGATGCACCCAAGAAGGGGCTTCCCAAGCTAGCAATCATTCCACTTGTCAATGGTACTCCCCCGAAGGTCAACACGAAAACCCTGGAGTACCTGGTATTACTGCGACGTGGTTGTTTGAACTTTGTTGAACTACCATGTTGCATCATTGCATCATCATGTAAATATGCCGATCAAAACTTGATGTTGTATTTTCTGGTGGTAAATACGCCCTCTTGGTGGATCAGAATTGGATTTATCCTGCTTCCTTGGGATCTCCACTTTTTGGGTGACTCACCACCGGCATCTGGATGTTTTCGGTCCGTGAGGTATTTGAATGACGTGGGCACCGGCGGGCACACGCTCTTCCCCACCCTGGGCATCAAAGTGAAGCCAGCCAAGGGCAGCGCGCGACTGGGAATAAGCAGCGCAGGTGGATGATTGCGGGATATTATGGATATATATTTTGGGAACTTGGAACAAGCAACTAATTTGGTGAGATTATATAACTTTGGCCAAAATGGAAGAAATTAATGATTTGGCTGGTCGGGTTTTGTTTTCATATCATTTTCCATTCTCCAATTGACCGACAGGTCTGGGACCTGGGATGACTTTGAAACACTTTTACACCATACAAATAAATTCAGCGATTGAGAGAGAGGGAGAAATTCAGCGAAAGTCATTGCGATGCGTTCAGTTCGGCGGTTCCTCCAAATCTGAACCAAACTTGTGGATTGCTCCAGCCGTGTGCGGCTGGGTCGTTCCTGCAACCTTTTCCTCAAACCAATTCTGTAAGACATGAAAAATGGAAGAGCTGAGAGTACGTGCCATGTCTTGCGATATGGGCGGAATATGGTGGAATGCAATTTCGAATGATGGACGGTTCGAATCTGAATGATGTCAATAGGATCGTTTCATGTCTACAAAATGACAATCTACTCGTGCTTGCTGTCGTTGATTGGTTTCCCCGGCCCATTTTTGTTGCAACTTTGGTACCCAATTGGAGCCCCTCCCATTGCGCGTGCTGGCCACCCAGTTTTCCACCCAGGTTGGTTTGGCCAAATCAACCGGCTCTGAAGCATGCCGGCGACAAGGCAGGACTCTGATCACTACTTGCAGCTGATAAAGAATCGATAGATATAACGACAGAGACCAGGAAGAACGGGACATATCTAGATAGACATAGACAAATAGACAAATAGACCAATAGACCAATGGACAAATAGACATAGACACACACACACAAAATCGATGTAACATGCCGCTTTGTTTGCATTTTATGGGTGCAATTCGACCTTGGCCACGATTTGTTGTGCTCCACTGAGTCGACCGCGCAGGTCTTGGACGGTGAGAAGTGGATCATGTTCTACAATTGGCCGGCTGAGCAGTAGCTTTCGCTAGTAACGTTTGGCTGGGTCCTTTTGTGGTTCTGTTCCTGGGGATGTTTAGCTTGGAATGGGGATAAGAACCAGCCTGGATGTGGGACGTTTTTCGATTCATTGCATACTGTGATTATCACCCGCAAGAATGTGGATGTTACAGAATATGACTGGCAAATATGGGTAAACCGCCCAATTTCTTGGGTGCCCAATTTTGACACACGTATTGATGTGATAAAACAGACTTTCAGACATTGAGACCTAAGCTGTCCTTGGTGAGGATGGGTCATCAGCTAGTGGACAGGCTTTAAAGAAACTGGATCCCCTGGAAAGATTTGGCAAATGTCAATCCTGGAGGCGTTGGACCCCATTTTGATGATCCAGAGAACAGCTTTAGCCCGAAACACCCACCTGCCTGGTTGAGGAATTGGGAGTACGATGGCAATTTCGAGTTCAACGCCTGAGGCGCGACCCACCGCCCTGAACAGCCCAGATCCCCAAAATGTGTCGATGATGGCAGCCCCGAAGCCCATTTCTATCATGTCCCCGGATGGATTTCCCATGATCTAACATTCCACAGGGAGCCAGCCCAAGCTGACATTCCACCAGGACTGCAGGCATCACACTCCACTTAGAATGAAAATATCGAGGACTCACCCCTAAGAAAAAGGGAAACCCAATAGTCATCGAGTCATCTGCAAAGAGTCCCAACACTGGCGAGGCTGCACGTGGCCCAACTCGTTCCGCCGCTCTTGGAGGTTTGCTGATCCCTATGCCGATCGCACCAAAGACTCCTCGCCTGCGGCCAGTGGTCGCGCATGGTCGCGCCGCATTTGAGACTTTTTTCATATCCCTGGAAACTAAGATGGAACAACAGAATGTTAGGATTACAATAGAAGATTTTGCGAAATGGCATGGGGATGCATGGTGTAGCTATTGTTCTTTTGGTTTATAGTTTTCATTTCGCTCAAGTCCTAGGAATCAGCAATGAACAAACCAAAACATGTAGGACGCTGGCAGGGAGATTGCTTGCAAAGCTGGCCTTCGATGAAAATGCTTCTCACTGCGTAGTTCGCACTTAGTCAGTGCTTGGGCTGAGCGTCCAAAACAGGTCCCCAGCTGCAGCGGCTGACATCCCAACAGCCAGACCCATCCTGGCCCCAAGCAGCCCGGCTGTTCGGCAGGAGCTGGCGAAAGTTCAACAGCCCCTCGATGGCTTGCGGCCTGCGCAGCCCCACACCGAGCACCAGGGATTCACGAGGCCCGGGAAGCATGGGAAGCCCAGCAGTCAGTGTGAAAGCCTGGAAAGTATGTCATACTAGCAAGTTCCATGTCTTGGGCCCAGAACTCATATCATGCAACAGTCATCTCATTCTCATTTATCACATGTTTCAAATAGTTCATGGTAGTTCAATTCCAAGCCATTCACCCTCAGTCCCTGCAGGTTACGAGAGCTTGGAGCAACTGTTGACCCCCACCTGGCGCTCCAGCACTGATCTGGGTACTGCTACCCCCGGCGCCACGGAGCGCGCTACTGGCAGCCGCGGCCGTGCTCCGGTGGTGACTCCCGCACGCGAGCGCAGCGTGCGCGGCACGCCGCGCACAGCGGGGGAGTCGGAGTCGCCACCTGCGACGCCGGGGACAAGCTTGTGGGCCAAGGTGCGGGGTAGCCTCTGTCAGAATGCGCAGAAATCATTGCCACGGCATGCATTGCTTAGGACATTTTGTGACATCTTACGAAATCATATGAGTTATGTTAAGTATTAGTGATGATTCGTGATGGTAGAATGAAATTCCCTTCAGCATGGTTCCAAGCCAAGCTCCTCCTTGCCATGGTCATTTCAGCCACCCCTGCAAGGCCCAGAAAGCCAAGGTGCTACTTGCCATGCCCAAGAAGCCTTCCACAGCCCCTGCCGCGCCCAACGGACGCCTGGGCAGCATTCGGCCCAACCTCCGTCGCAACGCCCTGAAGGTGGAACAGCTACAGGAGGAGACCACCGGGCTGAATTTTTTGGGAGGCTGAAACATGGTGAAACTATGCGAAAATATGGTCTTGGGAAAGTAGCTGTTGCATTTTTCCAGAGTGGACATATTATAATCATTTATAATCTATACTAAGTTATGAAATGATCATATATTGATATATCATGATATTACTGTGTATCAGGCTTTTTGGGTTTTAACGCTTTTTTCTTTCTTCTGCCAGATACGTTGGGGTACAATTCTATCCAGACATGTTTGCACGTTTTCCTTGGCATTTGCATGGATAGTAACAGGCGGTCATGTTCTTAGCAATGTCTATTAGCACATCATGTATCTGCACGTGGGTTTGTCTGAAAATAGTGTATCCCCAAACCCATTGGTTTGTCATCATTTTCCCTCTATAATTGGCAATTTTATGGGTGTCCCTATTTTCAGACCAACCCACATGTGTACTGTATCATGTCACTTCATACTTGCACCGGCATATATCATTATCCACTTATTTCAGCTTATTTCTACTTATTTCTATATATACAACCCACTTGAGACCCATTTTGGACAGTTGATCCTCCACTTTCATAGGTCATAACCTGCAAACTAAGGTGACTTGGGTTTCAGGCTTCAGGTATATGTCCAAGTGGTCATTTCATGTATATGTCCAAGTGGTCATTAAAGCCATTTAGAATCTCATGCTTGTACAATTTTGGGAGGGCTACTACATGCTTTCACATGGCATACTTAATATGATGCATATATAATACATAAGTAATTTGATGTTCTACAATATACAATATTACTTCTTTAAATACATGAATAAATATAATTGTCAAAGGGATGTATGTGAGAACCCCACGAGTATATAGTCAGTACATATGGGGATCACATCAATTCAAGGACTATAGAGCCATTTCAGCGAATGACTGNCTCATGTCACTCGATTGACCTTTGCATCTACGCACAGCTTGGGACATTGTGAACTAGCATATCGATTGCTGACCTGGAACAGGGGTATATCTGTTCACAGGTTATCAGCCGTATAGCTCTGGTAAGCCCGCTTCGCGGGAACCAGGCTCGCGTGCTGCAAAGTCGAGATTGGCAATTGACTGAAGTCTGAGTACCAGTCGGCCTACATCATCGACGTGATGAACAGCAGCAGCGCAGACACCAACTGTACCTTTGGCGACAACACTGTTGCGGTTGCGGAAGGTGGACAACAATCTTCACCTGNGGCACCGGAGACAGTGCAACTGCTAGTGGGACGACATGGCAACACTTGTCATCTCCCAGAGGCAGAAGCGATGCAAGCGATCGATCTTCGAGGCGACACTCACAGAGAAGATCTCAACACAGAGC
>BGPT01003244.1:14996-45857 GCA_003297045.1 Symbiodinium sp. clade C Y103 | reverse complement strand
GGAGCTACTCACAATACTCCTTGATTGTGAGTGCCTGTGGTCTCTTCGCCTCAACTCGTAGTCGGCTTCAGACTCACCAGGCTCACGCGCTACCATGAAGATGCAATGTCGAGCTGCGGAGCTCTATTTACTTGAGCCAAAATAGTCACGTTGGGCTCATGTTAACCCCTGGATCTTTACACTGTACATGTGGGNGCTCTATTTACTTGAGCCAAAATAGTCACGTTGGGCTCATGTTAACCCCTGGATCTTTACACTGTACATGTGGGTTATTATAGTCTATACATGTCTTCATGCATGTATACATATATATATATATACATATTACATATATAAAAGAATAGATCAAATAGATATATCCCAGTCCGCTGCCAGTCTCTGTCCCAGGGACGTTTGTGCTCCTGCATCAGCAGGGACACATCAATGGACCGCGCGGGGCCTTTGAGGCGCATGCATCCTTCGACGAACTCCGTGGCGTCCAGGTCGCCGTTGCCGCTGGTGTCCATCCTGGATCTCATGGTCATTGGATTGGGTTAAGGGAAGATTGAAACCGGAAACCCCTATATTTCATAGGAAAATCCATGGTTTCCGGTTAAAATTTTCCCTTAACCCAATCCAATGACATGGGGGTTCCATGGGGAATTTCATGGTGTTTAATGGTGTTTAATGAGGATTAGTGGGGATTTAACGAAGATTTGATGGTGATTCATGGTGTTTGATGGTGTGTAGTGGGGATTGAATATGATTCGCTCTCTGGTTATTTGTTGCATAGCTATGGAAAATCACCATTTATAATATACATATATATATATATATAGGTACAAATCATCCATGAATGGGCCATTGGCTTCCACAGCTGTGTGAAATTACAGAGGGTAAGCATTGAATTAAAAAAATTCAACCAAGTGATACAAGAGTAGAGAAACATTGGAAGTTCACCAGCAAACATAGTCATACAAAAACCTAGACCTTGCTGAATGGTTGGGATTTATGATGCCTCTGGGAAACGAATCTGGTACGGTCGGAACTCCCCATGTTTACTGCGAGCGAAAGTCAGCGATGTGGGATTTTCCATTCCAAGGCTACATTGCTGGACGATGTTGGTCGAAAAACAAACAATGGAATGGTTTTGCCCTCGATTTTCAAACAAATGTTGGGTAAATTGATGATTCCTTGAGTCTTAAACTTTGCCTGACACCCAACTGGGAAACAAATTCCAGGCCAAAATGGGACATTGTTCTTGTCTAGATTCTTAATTTGGAAGTTCGGGTTCAGTGAAGCATGTTGATGTATGGAAAGGTCTTCCAAGGTTGAAACCAAAAAAATATATAAATAAAACCATATACTACATGTGACTCTGGGCCTCGAGGCAATTCGCGCGATTTTATCCTGCCACTGGTTGACTGTAATTACAATAGATCCAGAGATTCCTGATTTGGATAAACCTTGATGAGTCACAGACTCTGCACCATTGCTTTCTTCTTGTCACCGTGTCACCCAAGACTGAAATACCGACCACTAACCACATTGATGCCAAGACTCAGCTTGAAGAGGGTCCAAGCATCGCTCGTTTGTGTGGTTCGTTGAAGAGAGCTTCCTGTCCACTTTGCATCCCGATTGCATCCCCACAAAAACCAAATCTTTAGATTAAACCACGGATCAGGGACCCAAAAAATCATTTGTTTCAGCAATCCTCCCAAAATCGACACATGCTGCAGAATGTCATGAAATCTAGTCTCCATTCCGTCACAATTTTTCTCACACTGACATGCATTGATGTGCAAGAGATCCCTGCACCCTAGACTCCATGAATGAAATATACCCACATGTAAAACTAAACATCGTTTGCACTCCATGACGGTTGTTTTGTGCCAAGTTTCAAATTCCATGTAGGTGAGATTCTCTGAAGCCACTTCGCCCCGTTCAATCTAAATGGACTTGAAGACAGACATGAACATCTCGACTTGTTGCTGTTTGGAAGTCACTACCGACTGAACATGCAGTTCTTGATCCCGCTCAGCACTTTCAATTGCAGATTGGCAAAACCTGATTTTTGGCGCACAAAAATCAAAGCAAAACCGAGTGATATTGCGTGGTACAAGGAAAAGAAACACAATATGGCAATGGTGTTGACGATGTTGACACTGATGCTGATGGTGATGATGCCAAGAATGCAACGTTTTGCCTTTTGCCACGCTCATCAAACTGTGGTTGTTGTGAAATTTTGTTTTCGTCAAACAAAGATCAAAACCACAACAAAAAAACAATGTTGTTTCTGCTCCAAGTTTCACGCCAGTCATTACGTTGAGGACAGCAAAACAACAGAACGCGACCTCAAGCAATGATCGTTTTGCTTGGGGGGAGTGCCCAATTGTAACAACACCACCCATCATAACATGCCGCTCTGATCATATGGCGCTTCGAAAGCAAAATGCCAGGCATGTGTCAACCCAAGGTGCAGCGCGAAAAGGTTGCCCCGCATTGCTGTTTCCATGCGTCATGTCAGCGCAATCAGAAAACGGATACGGAAAATTCACAAAAGAACAATTTACAGGCATGGGCACGTTTACTTAATGAATCTGCGTCAAGATCCTTGGCTAAGGGGCGTGTGCCTTTGGTTTACCAGGTTCACAGGTGCTTACGCGCCGAACCTTGCCATGCAAGAACACCGTCGTTGTTGAAGCTAAGAGGTGCCCATCCCACGCGGCTTTGCAAAACGCAGGTTGGGTTAGGAAACCTGCCAGTGGCATTGGGGAAAGATCGGCAGTCCCAAATTTCATAGTTCCCAATGTCGAAAGGACACGACGCGAAGGGCTCTTGTTGCGATTTCACCACTCTGATACAGGGAAGCGCGTGATACGGAGCCACCCGGTATAATGGCAAAGGAGGCAGGCAGCCTCACAACGTTGTTGATTATAAGCTAGTTGTTAACAAGTTTCACTGCAATTTCGTTTGGCAGCGTTGATTTTTCAAAAGCGCAAGCCCGAAGCCCTTCAAGCAAGCGGTGGTTCAAGTCTGATGCCAAACCCGGATCCAAACCCTGATTAACCACAGCTATCTGAGCCGTCCTCTGGTCGATGCTTCTAATTTCCGGCACGTTGGTCTGGTTTTTCTCGATGTCGAACTCGGTGGCACCTGGTGCCTGGTTGCTTGGCATGGTCAACTTGTACCTCCACGTCACTCTCACGTAGCCCAAGCAAGATGGACCAACGGCTCCACAGAAAGTAAGGACGGACATCGCTTTGTCAAGCGTGGAGGCAACGCATGACCGGTCATCAACGAAGTTGCGCTAATTGACTGTACGATGCAAGCGGTCAATTTCCCACATGGTTGGGCGCTGCCCACAGAACAGCCAACGTTGCAAGAAGGGGCCACGGATCTAAGCTACTGCCAGCAAAGTCAGGGGATGGCAGGACAAGAATGTTGACAAGACGTTTTTTTTGCTGATGACTCCAGCGTCACGTGAAGAAGCC
Source organism: Symbiodinium sp. clade C Y103 (assembly GCA_003297045.1). Taxonomy (NCBI): domain Eukaryota; class Dinophyceae; order Suessiales; family Symbiodiniaceae; genus Cladocopium; species Cladocopium sp. clade C. The sequence continues at coordinate 42,384 of BGPT01003244.1, read as the reverse complement.
CTCTCGAACTTACTCAGCAACTCCAAGGTCTTGTCACGCTGATAAGTCAGTGCCCCGTGTGCCCCAATGAAGACGGGGCCCTTGAAGTAGAGCATCCACCGTTGAAGTTGAAATATAAAATCCCCAACCCAGGACCTTGACGCCAATCCCATGCCTCACTCTCTGCTTTGGAAAACATTTTTATGAACGTTTCATCAAACATTTCTTTGTGCGCACAGTGTTGCCTTCAGCCAGCACTCTATGAAAAAACTTTCCAATTGCACCCTGGTTTGACATATGCCTGGCACTTCGTGTTTGGAGCGCCACACAAACGCGAACAAAACGAAAATAAAGACAGAGAGCAAAACATTCAATTTCCAAAAATGCTACAGAATACAAATTCAACATGCACTAACGTGGGCGCTTAAGCTCCGGAACATGACCTATCCTAAATCGAAACAAACAAAGAATCAATCGACTTGTGAAACACATCCTTTACTTGGTGTGGCCCCCGTCCTATCATAAACATATTTTGACATCAATTGTCCCATAGCTATTTTGACATGTTTTGAACATTTTTTCTGTCATACGTTCTGATGACAGATTTTCAAACATCTATCCTGACATATCTTCTGACATGTGAACTGACATCTCTTGCTGGTCTGCTGGCATATCTTCTGACATTGTTTGTCCATTTCTCTGTGAGGACTGACATGTATTCATGTATTCTAGCTTTTGACCATTCATCTGGGCAAATGCGTCCTCACGCAAATCACAACACAAATTCCTGGCATCTCTTCTGACATATATATATATATACTAAAATGGAAGTTATAACGGCACACGTGTACCTCCATCTTATAGTGGAAATTTCTACGGGGATTATAGACTCTGGCAGTTTCTCGGACATATATTCTTACAATTTGTCTGCATTTATCCTGACACATATTGATATCCTGACATTCTTTCTGACATGTCCTCTGGCATATCTTCAGAAGTACGTGGGACACTTTGTCTGATGTTTTCTAACATTTATTCTAGTAGTTTCTCTGACATATACTGTGTTTGTACAGTATTTTGACATTTTGGGACATCTACTCTGAATGATTTTATGACATGCGTTCTGCTTGCTATGAGAGGAGATGAGAAGAGAGGAAAGAAGAAAAGAGGAGAGGAAAGGAGGGGAGAAGGAGCTGACACAGGAGCTGACACAAAATCTAGATGTCCTCACCTCACAGGTGCGGAAAATGACGTCAATAATGTCTGACAACAAAACGCATGTTCAAACATATAACCATTATCACAAAGTCAAGCTGACAAAGCGTTAAAGAGAAATCCCAGGCACGTATATGAGATATAGATATCCCCATATCCAGCTGAGTCTGTACATGTTGTCGGCCACTTCTCCCCAGGTCAAGCCATTAGAGATGCTTTGGAACAACGTTCGCATTGAACGCTCCAAGTCTGAAAAACGCAATCGCAGGAAGGCTGTCTCTGTCGTGCTGATCTCAAAGTTGCTGATGTATTCCGTGGACACATCCGTAAAAACTATGGCAAACACATAGATAATCATCCTCGGCTCCCCAGGGGCTCCCCAGGTCTTGCTGGTGCAACATGAGTCCAGTTTTGCTGCCTCAGTTATTGTCCTGCGTTTCACTGAAACTGGAGAATCAAGTTGAATGAGAAAGAATTTGATCTTGTTCTACCAATTCTGCCACAGTCATCGAATAATGTCCAGATGGCTTTCTTCATGGGGAGCCTCAAGTATGGGTGGCAGAAGCTTGGCGCCTAGCCGTTTTCTTTCATGAATTCCTGCATGTTTGTGTCTTGGCATGTGTTTTGGCATCTACTGACATATTTCAAAAACCTGCTATGTTCGAAGAAGGAACGCAGCTGCCAACCTTGAATAGTTGAATGAATACAAAAAGTGAAGTCATTCCTGGAGACATTGTAAAAACAACCATCATTTTGTGGCTTTAAGTGACCAAAATGACGCATCTTTCCCTGCACAGGGCACTGAGAGTCAGGCTAAGGCGGATAGATTGCTACGTAGTGGATTGGCCAATCAAAATTGCCTGTTTATCCAACTGGGATGCAAAGGTGGCTTTCTTCAATGGCAATGTCTTCATTGAATCTGCAAGCCAAGGTTGATATGGGACTGGTTGCTGGTCTAACCATGGCGCAAGCTGCTTACTTCGGGTTTGGAAGTTGACTTTTTTTTCACAATTGGCAGATTTACTAGTAGCGTGTCTGTGTCAAAGAACTCTTGGTCACGGAAAACTATGTCACTGCTTTGTGACTGGGGCTAGTTTCCAAATTCATGAATGGGAAACCGCCCTGAATGGGGATTTCCAACTGGTTTGTTCTTCACCACTTTCGATCCGTGGAATTTTCACCCTCCCAGGACTCGGTCATTGTTCAACCCAGCATCAGTAACAATAGGACTGACCACATGAGCACCTTCAGAGTCCCAAAGATCGAGTGAACTAACGACCTCCAGCGTTTCATTCACGGGCCGCCCAAAACAAATACCAAAACCAACAAAATATGAAAAAATATATTTGAAGGGACCAGATATATCCAGAGATTTGGCCAAAATGATTTCCACTCAATCAATTGGAACCAGTTTAAAAGCCCAACCTCAGGGCTCTGATGAAACGTACGATCTTCACCACTCGCACCACGCGAATCACTCGGGTTACCCGTAGGATGCGGATGATTCGAACGTTGCCAGACATCAAGGTATCTGCGTCTGAGGCCAACTGATCCATAGCAATCTCTGATACCAAATTCAGGACGCTGGTGAGGACAATAAGCACATCCTGCAACGCCAGGGCACTCCAGGCCAGCCACAGTTTCATGCTGCTGCGGGGCTGCAAGAAAAACCCAGGGGGGTTCACTACCAAGTATTTATTTGTACATGTATGTACTTATAGAGATACATTCTTTTTTGATATATTTGAAGCAAATCCATCGACCAAAATCGCAGCCGAGACGCCAAGTAGTTCCAGACCATATTTGGAGACGACCAAAAAAATGGCCACCCCTCGGCCAAGACGCGCAAGATCAGCTCCACGAGAAAAAGGAGGGCATAAACCCTGGGCGGCAGCAAGGAGATCACTGGCAACCAAAACGACAACAGAAAATGGAGGGAAAAAACATCGGAACTCATCAGAATACCGCCGAATACACATGACCATCATGCCCCGTGACTGCTATACTTTAGCACAACTGCTTTAAGGCAATACTGTTTCAGGACAAGCGTCTGTTCAACGATAAAGAATGCAGGTGGCAATGCGCTCCCAATGCTTTGGGCTGCATAGTGCACTTGCACACCGATGAGTAGAGAGTTCGACAAGATAGCTGTTGCAAAAAAGACCTCAGCAAGCTGCCGGAGGAGAGTCATCACCAATGTACCAATGGACCCACTAACTTAGTCATTTTGACCAAAATCCAAACTGGCTTGGACCTGTTGGGATCTAAACCCTCCACGCGCAAGACTTCCGTTCTTTCTATGATCTGTTGTTTTGGAATGTTTTGGAAGCAGGCCCGACAGTTATCATACATGCACCAATGTTGAAGAAACACGAATAGAATATATCCACTATCTGTGGCTATCCTAAACATGGCTAGTCCCCATTGTTGTTCAGACGCTTGTTGGACAAGTCACCCAACCTCTTTCTAGCTTCCCCGTAGGTTTTTTCATTCCTGGCCTGTTGGTAAACGCAACCCGACCTTCCGGATCCCGGCCTCAAACATCCAAGAGTTCACGATTTGCTTGGTGTGGTGCATTATACCTGTGGGTCGCATGACTCCACTGGCCCTGCCAAAGGCTTTGCGATTGGCCTCCAAAGCGCAACCCGTTGAAGCTCGATGCGCAGAAAATGCGATGGTATGCCACAGATCTAAGCCCATGCATGCGCACATGTTGCGTCATCTTACTATACAGTATTCTTTTAAAATCATCACCTGTGTTTTTTGTGAGTCACTGTATGACTTGTTGTTGCACTAGTTCTGAAGTTTCTGGTAAGTCGGTCAGATCCCGACAGCGGTCAGATAGTAAATCTACGCTGCATCTGCAGTCCACTCCTGTGAGTCTTTCAGCTGTCGAGAAATCTTGGAAGCTGAGGGCATGGTTTTAAAATCCTCAAGGCCAACCGCAACTGCACCAGTTCATCCCCGTAACTATCTCCTGGGAATCCTTGCATCAGTAGTCTATAGTACCTACAGCACTAGTTCGCCCTTGAAAACAGGGCTCACCCCAGAATCAGCAGATTGCCATGGTTCCCCAGATCGAAACCGTTGAATTTTGCTTCGCCATCCGCCATGCCCACCTTCTTCTGATCCTTCATCAGTTTCTCCTGGTACAACTTGTCATCTCCAGAATCCAGAGAGGTGATCGAAAGCCTGCTCGGCCTCCAACAGTGGCGGTCAATTGGTTTCATGGACCCACAAATTTGGATCATCTTTAATACTTTTTAATACTGTATAAATTAAATAGATTCAATTGATATTTGATCACTTATCTTTAGTGTTGAGTAGATTTCACTTGCCACAATTCTTTGCATTTCGCACGCGATGGCCTGCTGCCCTTGCTCTCTACATCCACGGGGGAGCGGGAGGATTCCACCATCTGCCCATTGGAGCCTGGGATTTTGGCATCACTTCTCACTTCAAAGGAGAGGCCCCAAAGGCCTACTGTCCATCTAAAGACACACTGTCCGAACGTGAAAATGAAGGATCCAGAGAAAAATCCCTGTTGAATCTGAAGTAAAGTGCTCAATAGTTGACCATTGTTATTGCCATGCATCGAGGTTGTTTAATCTCAATCAGCAGAACAGGCACAATGTGGTCATCAGACCCAACAGGCCCCAAACATCTCTAAAGTCCAAAGTCCAAGGTATCGCATCACAGAGGATTTCTGTTTGAAATTCATTTGGGAGGCATCGTAACTTGTATCTCTTGGAAACCACCAACAAAGGATGCCTTGGACTTGGCGGACTAGAGTACTCCACTGTATCACCTGCCTAATTCATTTTGGATAGGGAAAAGGACTGTTGGGGGTTCCCCGTTGATAGTTCTCCACAACGTAGCTGGTGATGAATCCGACTCTTGCAGATTGCATCTTGCCACTGGTGGTGTGTCATGTTTGCTATCGGTGGTTGAATCTCCAGGTTCTTTTTTCTCGCTTGACCAGTGGATTTGCTTGTTGGGGAAGCCATGTTGAAAGGTTTCTTTTAACATGTTTGAACCCCTAAAACTTCAAACCATGGTTTTCCCTTGGTTTTCCCTTGGCTTTCGGCTTTCGCTTGGTTTTCCCTTGGTTTTCCCTGTGTTTTCCCTTGGTTTCAACACGTGTCCCACACAAGTCAGTGCCAAGCCTTCAAGCTCCGACCACAACTCGTTGGGGATCGAATCGTCCAAGTCCTCTTCCTCCGGTGCAACCACTGGAGCACCTTGGATCGACTCGCCAGGAAAATGCGAAAAGATTGGGATCAAAAATGGAGAAAATTTGGTCCATGAGTGGTAATAGGTAGGCGATATTGCCTAAAAACATTTTGACTTTCTAATGTACCCCCAAAAACGGGTAGGTGAACTTTCCGAACCGTCGACTACTCCAGCAACGTTTTTGGTGTTCTTTTGTGTTTGTTTTGCCAACGGGTATTGGGTGGAGATGGTAATTTTGGCACATCTTTCATGGGTCCGGCCGCCCAAACAAAAAAAAACAGCGATCCGCCTCAAACCTACAAAACTTGCAAATCCTTGACTAAGATTGTTGTTTCAAACCTATCATGGCTTAGGGTGGTTTCAGTTCAGACCTCCTAGGATTTGACCAGGCCTAAAGACTACCAAGCTCAGCTTCAGACTGAATCCATAGTTGCCAAGCACCAGCTCCAGCTGTTTGATGAGCCTCGAAAATATCCCAGAAGAACACCAAGTTCCACAGAAAATATGCCACTAACGCATATCAATGCCTTTGGCCGAAACCAAACCATCGTTGCAAAAAGCCTCTTATGAAATTGGGGCTTTCCATGAAGGGGGGGATGCCAAAATGGATGGCTTATGATGAAGAAAGCCAGGAAAATGGATGATTTGGTGGTCCCCCCCTCATTTAAAGAAACCCTCCAATAATCAAACTCAGCCAGGGAAACTCAGAATTGTTGCTCCGCAGCAAGCTTTTGAAGCGCTGCTCCCATTCCTCCGGTGTTCTTGGCGAGCAAGGTGGTTCGGACCTGGGCACGTCACAGGAATGCACACGACGTAACAGGTGCCCATTTTCTATGGTGTGCGGATAGTTGTTTGTTTTAGGAAATGTTGATCGTTCAGAGATTGACCTCTTGTGTATCATGGTAGAGGGATCCACGTTCACGTGAACCATCCCACTTGGAGACTTGTCAGACTCGTCTAATTACTTTTGGACTGAACTCTTGTGGGAGAACCCTTTGACATTGTGACATTGGCACCAAATCAAACTCAACATCCATCTCCGCTACCCCCAAACTCGCAAGTGTCCACTTCCCTGGTCACCCCAGGTCTAACCGAGCAGCTTGAAGTCGCTCATGGTGGCTCCCGCTGAGTTGAGCCAAAGGGGACTCACAAAACGCACGGAAACTGTGTCAGTTTTGATTCACTCTCGTGATAGTGTTCCGGTTTAGTAAGAATGAACACCATGGCAATGTGAGTGGCACTTCAAGCAGCATGGCACAAAAAGAAAAAAATCTCGACTGTTGAGCTTGTAACAAAGGCTCCAAACACTTCCACTGGGCCCTGTGAAAATATAAAGAGTGCTATTCATGGAAAAATCAAGCGGAAGGGCTTGGGGATGTGTTTGGACTCTTGATGCTTCCAGAGGTCAACGGGCAAACAAGTCGTGCATTTTTTGACCCGAAACGGACATGCAGCCATCTGTTGCGCCAAAGGCCTGAGGGCAATTGTCAGATCCGTTCTCGCAACCTTTTCCGTGCTTAGATATACTGTATTCCAGATATCATATTTCAACCTGGATAGTTGGGCGGGTTCGAGCTGCGCCGTGCTCACTCTTGACCAGCTCAGGATCACTGTTAACCACATCTCTCTTGTTGGGGTGGCCATCCTTGTGAGGATCGTCTGGGGGTTTTGCAGTGCAGACCCACCAAATCTCCACATCACATGTGGTCTCTTCAAAAAATGGACAACCCAAGGACCCGCAAAACTCGTCACATCTGGGATGAAACTATCCCAAGTTCAAAGCGTTGACCCTTGTGAGCGAATCTCAGGTGATGTTGCCGACCATCAAAACTTGACTTTTCAGTGCAAATACTCCAGACCGGCGGAATCCCGAATCTTCAATTGTAATTGTACCCCCAAAATCAAATCTCGGTGAGAAACCTCAGTTTCTGGTTGTTAAACTGAAAAAATCAACATGAAATTGGGTACTTTACACTCCCAATGGATCCCTAAAGGTGATTTTCCATGGTCCTCATGGGTTTTGTACTCTGTAATCCAAATCTTGGATCAATGCAACTCTCAAACGGACAGATTTGACTCTCTAAATCCTAGATGGTCCAACTGTGCTTTCAGGGCAGCCTTTCAAACAACCAAAATGATCCCAAATGATCCAACTGCGTTCCAATCCAAAAAAAAGTCCAGACTCCAACTTTCGACTGTAATATCATGCTCCAATTGATTTTGACCCAACATCAGAGAACCCAGGTTTCAGTTAGAATTCAGAACTTAGAACATCATTTTCCCCACAAAATTTGCCAGGGAAGAAATGCTGGGGGTCTGCACCATGTGGATGCTCAGGTAAAATGGAACCATGATTGAATAGCCAGGCCTGATGATGATTCTTGAGTTTCCAAGGATTGAAGATCGGGTTTAAGTGAAGACAAGATGCCGACTGAAGATCAAACTGAATCAAACTGATTCGAAGATCAATCCGGGATCTGTTTGTGTCTGTGTGGTCGAGAGATGTGTACTGGTCAAAAGTGTCCAGTGGAGCCAAAACCTCTATCCACGCGAAAAAGGGCTATGGCCCATATGGCTGAAAAATGGGGGTGCCTTTAGCCACAAAAATGGTCGTCTTTAGGAGGAAACCATGGCTTTTTGGAGGTTCATAATTCTCTTCTCAGCCCCAAATGTTCCCCGCCCATGCTGCACCTGAAAGCCGGTGCCTTGGGTGCCATCCTGCATGGGGACCTGCCAGCCATTGGAAGCTAACAAGTCCCAGCGTTCCAAGATAAACTGAAGAACAAACAAAGATGCGCTGGTGTCTTGGCCTTCGAGGATCTCAGGAATAGCAGCTGGTCGATATTGGTCAATGCAATCGCACGATATAGTCCTAAATTCCTGGTGTTTGAAGCACTGATGAGAACATTGATTGAATTTAGACGTCGCAAACATCGCACATGGAAAGAGCTGCGCTTCTTTTGAGTAGCCTCAGTCTCCAAGTCTTGACAAAGTTTCAAGGCATGTTTGTCGTTCGGAATATTGGGCCACATTCAAAGCCACCTGTACAAGCTTCAGAAACCTCCAAGAGGGTCCCTGAATCCATGACTTTCGTAGGGTTTGCTGTCAGCAGTTCGTGCAAGGAGTGTCTCTGTACAAATGACATGACAACTTGTCTCAAGCTTTCCCCACGGCTTCTGCCACGGGATGCCTTGGGTCGAAGGCTCCTCTTTCATGCTCTTCAAGGCTTCTTGCTAGAAGGGGCCAGTGCTAGTGTTGAAATCATGGTATACGCAAACACATGTACATAATGCGAGAAACGGCCCAAGTTCCAGCAAATTCCAACACATATATCATGTGATGTTCTGATGCCTTGAACCCATTTGGCTCATGTCTGTTTCAATGATAGACGCGTCGGCCACTGCTCGACATATGGTAAATGCCACCCCTTGGCCCCTGAAACAGCTCACGGCCATTTGCAGAGCCTGAAGACGAATGGAAGCCAATGTGTACACCTGGATAGCTGAAGGAGCCTTGAGAAAAGGGCCCGCCTGAAAACATCAAGTCACTTTGGCGGCGCTGCTCCTCTTGATGTCTTCGCATAAGTTGATGCTCAAAAGCCTCCCGTTCTTGTTGCTCTTGACGTAATCGCCGTTCACGTGCCTCCCTCTCGCGAGCCTCACGTTCTTGTTGCTCTTGACGTAGTCGGCGTTCACGTGCCTCCCTCTCACGAGCCTCACGTTCTTGTTGCTCTTGAAGTAGTCGGCGTTCACGTGCCTCCCTCTCACGAGCCTCACGTTCTTGTTGCTCTTGACGTAGTCGGCGTTCACGTGCCTCCCTCTCGCGAGCCTCACGTTCTTGTTGCTCTTGACGTAGTCGCCATTCACGGGCCTCCCTCTCGCGAGCCTCACGTTCTTCTTGCTCTTGACGTAGTCGCCGTTCACGTGCCTCCCTCTCGCGAGCCTCACGTTCTTGTTGCTCTTGACGTAGCCGCCGTGCCTCCCTCTCGCGAGCCTCACGTTCTTGTTGCTCTTGACGTAGCCGCCCTTCATGTGCTTCCTTCTGACGAGCCTCACGCTCTTGTTGCTCTTGACGTAGTCGCCGTTCACGAGTTTCCCTCTCACGAGCCTCACGTGCTTGTTGCTCCTGAAGTAGTGGCCATTCACGTGCCTCCTTCTCCATCTGGTTTTGTCTCAGCTGCTATTTCCTTTTTGCCTCAGGCAGCACTTCTTCTAGATGCTGCGTTTCTGGCAGTCGTTGATGGGGTTGCTCCTCCTGGGCCTTTGTTTCTTCACGCTGCTGCCCTTTCCGTTCAGCTCGAGCTTGCCTCTGTGCCAAAATGTCCTGACCGTTGCGGGTGCTTTGGTCGGGCTGGCCGTCCTTTCTCAGGCCGCTGACTTTGTTCTTGGCCTGATCTTTTGCAAAACCCAACTCTTTGCCGATATTGCTTCGCTGGCTGGCTTCAAAATTCTTGGTCATGCCACACTCTTGCTCAAATGTCTTCATCACACGGGCCTGACCCTCTAAGGTTTCTCTATCTGGTTTTCCGTCCTCTCGCATTCCCGTGATAGAAGAGGGCAAATCTTTGAAGAGGTTGTATGGTTTCCCTTCCTTCCAACACGATGGATACTCGTTCTTGTCAATGGGCTGCCCATCCGGGCCCTTCAAACGAGCCATCGGCAAAAGCACGGACTTCACGGTCTCATCTGACATGCCAAAGTCCTTCGCCAAACCTTTCCAAAGGCCTAGCTTCACCTGCAAACGGGGCCATTTTGTTTCACCCAGTTGGAGTCACTGCTCACTTCATGTTGAATATGTATAGTCCATACAAAGTTGGCATACACCCCCTTCCGCTTGAGGATGGTTTGGTCTCCCTCTGAAGACATTCAAACTTGTGGACACACAACACCCTAAACACAGAAGAACAAGTGATGTGGCAAGTGCAACGTTGAAGGCAGCCGGTGAGTGTCAAGTACACATGTGCCATGGTCTAAACTCCCAACAAATGGGGTATGGTCATCCAACTACCATTCGGATTTCTATGGATTTCTTATATTGGTCAATATGAACCCCTATTTTTCTGGGTGGATGACCATTCCCAATCTGATGGGAATATGGGCCCCCAGTTCTGACCATGGATGGTTTCTGATGTCCCATGCAGTGCCTGGACGCGTTCAACGAGTTTCTTCGGATCCAGTTCAACGCTCCGGCGGCCGTTGGGGTCCACGGTCCGAAGTTGACCATCCGTGTCGAGGGCTCTCATGATCTCCTTGTCCAAATTGATGTCGCTGTCATTCCTGTCATGATCAAAGTTCTCGTCCCGATTCTTCAGCGGCAGATTCCTCACATCCTGGCGGAGCCGAAGCCGGCTGTGTTTTCCCTTTCTTTTTTCACGTCGCTGTCAATCAGCTCACCCTGGTGAACACCCCAAAAGCGAAGAGAATATATAGACAGAAGGTGTTTCAACCGTCATTTCGTCAATGAATTGGTGATATTTGGTTTTGACCCACTGCACTTTCAATGATTCAAAAAACCACTGAGTTTGGAAACATCTGGTCCGTCATCTCCTTGGATATGAAACTCCACGATGAGGGATCAAGATCTGTCTATGTACGCTGATGATGTTGAGACAAATGTCATCGAAAAACGTGCTGCAAGATACTTCATACATGAAGCCTCGGACTTGTGGGAATTTCTTCGGCTGCATCTGTGTATGTCAGGCATCTGCCAAAAAGAACTCGACACCTGGCCATGTGACAAATGTGGTTGAACCAGCCTTTTTTTTGGATGTGTTTTGAAGACATCCTGTATATATCCATGTCCTTCCATATCCTTCCCAGCTCGGGTCCTGAAGCAGGCTCCTTAGTGCGAAGGCATCGTCCCTATCCATACCGTTGGCGAACAGCTTCGTCACCTTAGCCCCACATTGGTCAAGCGGCTTTGGTCTCAGGAACTTGGGAATGAGCCATGGAAAAAATGGTTCCCAAGTAACTTGAACTGCCCAAAAATGTTTCGTGTTTTGAAGGCGGCAGCTTCAAGATTTGGATTTCACCCTGGCCTGCTAAATATCCATGTGTATGTCCTTGAATGCACTGAGTTGAATACACCCCCATTTTGATGACATTTCGGCCTTGACATGTTGACCGGCACTTCTGCGCCCAGTCACAAGGTGCTTGTCAATGACATGCGAACGGTTCGTCACTTTCTCGTCGCCGAAAAGCCGCCGACCCTTCTCCAGCCACGTGCCCGTCAGCAGCACCTTTCCCAAGGTGGAACACAAAAGAGGGTGCAGGGTTGGAATTGATCCATCCAAGGGGGTTAAGATGAGGTGCTCCTGCAAAAGGTGGACATGGGCAAAAGTTGAACTTCAGCGCAATGTTTTTTTAATGGTTAAAAACAGATGCTGGTTCGAAACTTGGGCCTTTGCCACTCCATTTCTGCACGAATGGTGGTATGCATTGCATTTTTTATTTCTATATGATGGAGGTACCCCCAGTTTGCATCCATGTGAATGGGATTGCCGGGATTGCTCATGATAAATCAGAACTCTCGGGGTATCCCAATTTATCGAAACCCCCGCGTATGTTGAATGGGCTTTCCACTTGCATCGATTCTTCTTCTATCAGACTGCCCAATCCCATCTGTTCGAAGCCACTCTAGCGATGGAAAGACCCGATGAGTTGCTTGAACTATCCTCCTGCAGCTGAAATTCTTCTCAACTTAGGAAGAACAAATAGATCTTCAACCTGGAACACCAACCAATGGTGGTTTCGCCACAGCGAAGATTCCCCAATGGTTTGAATGTAACTGAAGAAACCACCACTTCAATTTCTGTTTCAGGTTCCAAGACAAGCTTTCACCCTTTTTCAGACGCCGAAAACAGCCGCGGAGTAGGACCTCACCTTTCCATTGGGAAGAAGCTGCAGATCCTGCTCGCTCAGCTGCGAACTCTCCGGCAGCGAACTTTCCATGGCTGAGAGATGTGAGATGCCGTGGGATGCTGAGCCGCAGTGGGCTGGATGAATGAAATATTATGAATTGTGAAACTGTTTCTGAATCCCCAAGAGGAATGCCACTAGCCAGACATTGGGCCACGGGGCTGAATGATCTGTATAAGTCTTGACTCGTGAGTTTCAAACCAAAAACCAGCACCAAGGAGCTCACCATCACCCTTCCCCCAAGGTGTCCCAGCCTGGAAGTACTGAGCTGAAGGGTCCGGCAGCCTGGGAACAGGGCGTGGTGCCAAGCTAAATGGCTGGGTCCTGCAGTTGGGTTGCTAGGGACATCTTTTCCTTTGAATCCTTTGGAAATGCCCCAGATTCTCGCGTAGGATTTTTCGAGTTTGTTTGCATGGTTTACTTCTAGTCAGCTCCTTGCAGATTGCGCTGAAACATCGGAAAAACTGCATCAGTGTTTCTGCGCCTATGAAATCCAACCCACAAATATGATCCTACGGTTTGAGGGTGTTCGCATCACAAGGACCCAAAACAAAATGGATCACATTTCGAAGAGCCATGGAGATCCTGTCCCCATGTTCAATCTGAAAACGGTACATTTTGGCTTTGTCTTCCAATAGCTTGGCCCAGAAGGGCAATTTTCATCAAGACAATTTTGATAAATCAGGTGGGATTGTGGGGTACTTTAACTTTTGGACAAAACAAATCAAACCAAGACATCACCCAATCCCCATCCAATCCATCTTGGTCGCCTGACTTCAGCACCTGGGGGCGCAACACATGCTGCAGGTTTCCCCAAAAGTTTCCTGGGAACCAACGAACGGAAACCGAAGGCCTCTGGCAAAGCCGGCAACATTCAGGTGAACAAAGAATATCACTGCGTTGTTTGGTATGAAAATCACCCAAATAAAAGTGCCGCAAACTCACCACCGGCTGATGCACAGGTGAGTTGCAGCAAAAAAAAATATTGTTATTGTTCACCATTAAATTCACTCACAGGTCCGGTCGTGGTAGGAATCCTATCGTGAATTTGTGTTGTGTCTGATTAACCTTCACTGCAACATTTTTACGGGCGTCGTGATGAAGTCCTTTGCTTGCCTCCACTCCATCACCAAAATCACCAAAACTCTTTGAACACATCCTCTGTAAAGGGCATCATTGGAGTCGGGTTGTACGATTGCAATTCCAGTGGCAAAAATCACCCGCTGCAACATTGCAACATGAAGACTGACAACCACATGGTTCCATATCAAATACTCACATGTATACTACAGTTAAAAAACAAAAAGAAAAAACCATCCAGAACGTCACACTCAAGCTAGGTTTTGGTACACCACAAAAACATTGGATGCCCAAAACTGGCCAACCTGCCACGGATGCTACACCACGGGATCTCTACAATTTTTAAGCTTTGTGGACACATTTTTCTATTTTTCTCTATTCTTGTCTACTATTTCCTACGTTTCTGTCCAGATCCCTACTCTGCGCCTCTCTACACCCTACTCTTCCCTATTTCCTTTCATTATGCTTTGGATGCACCAGGTTTTTATTTCCCATAGTTCGGAGTTTCTGTACGAAATTTCCTTTGATTCAATCTCCTATATCGCATCTATGCAAGGCAGATCTTCCTCCCTCTGTCCGCCTTGTCCATGCCCATTCTCGGGAGCCCGTTAGGGAAAGTCCGGCCTCAGCTCAAAATGAGATTCATGGTCCAAGCATTGGCTGAGTTCCTGTGAATGAATCGCTTGGTATGGTGTGCTACGGAGTGTGCCTGGGATTTGGCGATTGTGGTATGCTGGGCGACGGCAGCCACTGAATTCATGGAAGGAAAAGGCATGCTGGTACAAATTTTCACGTGAATTTGATTTTCTGCAAGCTGTCTGCACCAAAGGCAGAAGCATGCGGATGGCCTCACGCAGACTCAAATTGTGTTTAAAGTACAAGTCCATGATTTTTCGACGGAAACTTGTTGCTGCAGTTCACAGGTCGTGTTCCCACAGCCTAATGCACCACAGAAATTCAACCCAATTCAATGGAAATTCCAAAAGAAAAAACACAGAAAGACATCCCAGTACAGCTGCAATTGTCCAACCAAAAAATAAACATAGCCAACATAGCGCCACAACTTGCCACTCAGTGCTCCTGAGGCTCAATCACGTCTGCCCGCATCAGCCCTGCCAGCAACCAAATTTGAATAATTACTCTAGATGGGGATCTGAATCTCAACAAATTTGGGAATTTAATTGTTGCGGTTGCAGGTAGGAAACATTTTTGCCTGCAGCGAAACCGCAAAAAACCACACATCATCCGGTGACTCAACAGATCATGCAAAAAACATTCAATAACGTGTCACCCTGCCGTACATGCGTTGCGGCATCTTGCAGGGAAATTGTTTGCTGGGCCACAAATAATGATCATCAACAAGCTGCGCCGAACGCCATCCACTGCCTTCTGCTTTCGGACAATAAATGTTTTGGACACCCGCCAAAGGCGCCTGGTGCACGTCGCCCCGAACGCCCGATATTCGCGTTTTGGAGTTGCGAACCAACGCCACGTTTCCAGTCACAGGATTGCACACCAGCGAAACAATGGGACTGTTTGGTGACATCTGATTAGGGAATGATGGGTTGTTGATAATTCTGATTGGATTTTGAGATCTTGGATAACTTCAGATTTTGGATCATGAGCCACACATCAAAGATGTTTGCTTAGGAAATTGGTCCAAATCCCAAGTTTCCAACTTCTGAAGCACCTTTGACACTTAATAGGAAGAAACCAATCATGACAGCCTCTGGAATATGAGCACACATTGCCCCCTCACCACCGGTGGACATAGATGCAGCTGGCGTTTGCTCAAAGGCTGGCAGCCAGTTGTTTAATAATTCTCTCACGCGTGAGCCACCAATTAGGGGTGTAGAATAGTTTTGGGATTTTTTTTTGGCAAGGTTTTGGATTTTTTTTGGGGTTTCTGCTCTGGCACCGTTTGCCCTGTATTTGCAACAGTTTGGATCCGGAACGTGTCATTTTGTATGGTATTTGCTGCATTTTGGCATGTTCAACCTCCATTTTGCATGGTACTTGCTACATTTTGGCATGTTTGCCTTCCATTTTGCGTGGTATTTGCTGCATGTTGGCACTTGAACCCTTCATTTTGAGAGATATTTGCTACATCTTGGCGCTTCAAACGTTCGTGTGGGTTTTCTTAAGGTTTCTTGAGGGTTTTTTGTTCAAATAGGGTTTCTTTCGGGTTTCATTCAGCATTCCTGGTAGGTTTTATTTAGGGTGTCTTTAGGGTTTCATTTTGCAACTTTTCCTTGATCCGAAAGCGCCTCACGAAATACGCTTCTTGGTTTGTGCAGTGATGCAATCAACTGCAACAACTTAATACGCTATTGGATGCTGGAATACCGTGGGGTAAATGACACGCACCCCGCCTTGGTTGGCATCACTTTCTTAGTGAATGCCACAAATTAGTGTTTGCAGTGAAAATGGATGTGACCAGTCTTTGCCGCCTTTCGAATGCCACTACTTGCAGCGCCCTTTTAGAGCTGACTGGCCACGCCATGAAAAAAACTATATCGCTAAGGATGTAGACTGTGCTGTATTGTGCTACCAGAGATCCAAGTTATCCTCTGGGCTGCGCCTTTCCGAAAAAGAGAAATTTCGCATAGCTCAGCATCAGCTCTCATGGCTGCTAATGAACCTTCATCGAAACCTCATCCTCAAATTCAACTTGCATCACTTTCAAATTCAATTCCTTCACCATAACGTAGAAGAACCCACAACTCAGGATCAGATACCCCGCGCTGCTCAGAGTTCATGTAGCGCGCTCTCTGCTCAGCTGGTGTCTCGATATGACCATCACTGAAATGTTCACTTTCACTCTCATTGGCTGTAGCAGCCTGCATGGCTGTATCAACCTGTCTGTCGATGTCACGTAGCAACGCATTTGCAACCATATCCGCATTGGTGCTGAACCCTGTGGAGCTGCTGCTGCCAGCTGACTGCAAAGAAGCAATGAAATGAACTGCACGTGAGATGTAGGGGCATTGATCGCTGAATAGTTTGGGGATCCTTCATCGTCACTGATATCACTCATCCCACCAAGGCTTCTCAAGGTTGCTGCTCTGAGCCCTGGGTTTCCAGAAGTCATTGCAGATTGAAGGCCATGAAGAATTGTCACGCGCATACAAGATTCGACGCTCTCTCGTCTCCGCATTGTTGTAGCGCCGCTCGCATCTTTCAATCAACCAAGCAATGTAACCCTCTGGAGTAGGTTCAACTGCATGCCGCCTCATATTGGGAACGTCATTGTTTGCTGGTGCATTTGTCGAAGCACCTCCATCAAGCTCACTGGATACTGGAGGCATGACATCTGTCCCTGCATCAGGCTCCAACTGTTGCAATGGGGCCACTGGCTGCATGAAGAAATGCGGCATGAAAAGAAAAACTGCAAATCCAAGCAAAACCGTAAAGCCAATGATACATGCTGAAAATCCATCATGGTCACCAGAATCGTCAACTGGGTCACACCCTCGAAGTTGAAGGAGGCTCAAGGCGCTCAGAATGCTCATAACGTTTTGCTTCTTGCGGAAGATTCCTGCTGGGTCTTCTGACCCTTCAGCACACCCAAGCTGTAGGTTGTACATGCCAAGCATGGCCATGAGTGACCGCATCCTTGAAGCTGCAAGTCTTTTTGCTCCTATATTTGCAGGATTCTTCACTCCTGCCACTGAAGAAAGTTTCACTGTACCATTCATCACCAAAGCTTGCAACCAGAGTATGCGGCATGAAACGTGCCGCAACCTGCCAACCGTCTCTGCAGTATTCCACGCGCACCTGAACTGTCTGTGTACAGATAGATCACCGTTGGCTTGTTCGTGATCCACTGCACCAATCTCGCAAATAAAATTGCATCAGAAGTGCCAGAAAAACATGCGTAGACCTCAGCCTCTGCAGATGATAGGGATACAAGTTCCTGGGTTCTGCTCGCAGGGTAGATGAGGCAACCTCCCATGAAAAGTGCGCAACATGAAATGGACCGTCTGCTGGTTCTGTCACTGGCCCAATCTGAATCTGTAAAAACCTCAAGCACAACTTCACCAGGTGGCAGCTCATACTTGTGATAGATGCACATTGCTCTACCTTTCCACTTCAAACTCACGCAAACACTTTCATGACTAGCAAGGTATCCAACCAAATGCCTCAAAACAACCAAGCTCTTCTGTGAAGGTCTCGTGCTATATGTCGCCAGATGCCTCACCACATGCTGACAATGAGGAAGGTCAGCTGCTAGATATAGCAGCACCCCAACGCACGTTCGAAACACAGCTGCATCTGCAGAGTCCAAGTCAGGCGTTTCATCTGTTTGGTCCATGTCTGAGTGACCTGGAGCTTTCTTGCTCTGCAGCGTGGGATTCATCTTCAAAAGTTCGCACAAATGTTGAAGGTGTTTGTGATGCGTCTGTATCGTCAATCGACCATCATGCTGTAAAGTCACGGTGCCCTGCAAGAAAGTAAGTTCATCACCTGGTCGCTGCACGAACTGTGGAAATCACATTTGACTGTCCCAAACATTTGATCAACCTTTTCACCACATAGTTGCGTCAACCAACGACCAGGATGTCGTCAACATGAATCAAGACAATGCAGCTATCGTCTGGCGTCTTCAAAATACATGGGTACGGGATGTGCTCTGACATTGAACGCTCCTTTTTCAACAAGCTTGTGGTTGCCCTATGCCACAACTGACTGCCATCTCTTTGACCTGGAAGAACCTTTCCAAGCTGATACTCAACTGTTTGGCCATCAGCCATCTGACAACGCACCACTGTGGGAGTCTGTTGATCCACAGTGAGGAAAGCGTCCTTCACATCAATTGAGGTTATGATTGCATCTTCGTTCTCGCGTAGGTCCAAAAACAACGATGGTAAAACTCGGGCAAGGATGCTGCTGCTTGCCGGGCTGAACAGTGCATCTCTGTCAAGCTGCATCCATGCAAATTCTCGTGCCACCAGTCTAGACCTTCTCAAACATACTGGCTGTCCAGCATTCTTCATTTTTTCCTTCCAGCTACGCACAAAACGTGTTGAAAGGGACTTGGAATCCGCTGGAGCATTGTTTGGGTCTGTCAAAACGTTCTCATCTTGTGAAAAGTCTCTTCAGCTCCAAAGAATCAGCCAATGCATCAAGTCTGATGAGTTCATCTGGAGACACCTGTGGCTCATGCTTCTCATAGGCAAAGGTGAATTGCTTTGTCACTTCATCATCATCATCATCATCATCATCAAGCTCACCAACATCATACCATTTTTCTTCAAACTCCATGTCATAGCGCTCAAGAGACTCAAGCTCGTCTTCACCAAAGCAACCTTTCAAATCTTCATCGTCATGCTCGTAGAGATCCAAGTCAGTGCTTGTCACTGCAGCAATGCTTCGCTTCAACTCATCTTCAGCCAGTTTTGGAGTCTTAGGTGCACGCTCACCAAACTCTGTGTCGTCCAACATGAAGTCATCACCAGCCAAAGGAGAGCACTGTCTGCAGTTCGTTGCTTCTTTGAAGAGTCTTGCAAAGAACTCGCCAAAGGAGCACTGTCTGCAGTGCGTTGTCTCTTTGAAGAGTCTTGCAAGAACTCGGATCATCATGGCGTTTGTGCCCATGAGTTTCATCTGTTGAACTGGCTGCAACATCATCAGCGACTTGAACTGCCTCAGTAGACTCAGTAGACTGCCCCGCCCCAGCTTCATTGTCAAGATCCTCTTCAGGATGAGCTGCTGCGTAGTTCTGCACTTGAACTGCTTCGAAATCAACAAAAGGAAGAAGTGCAGCTCCAACACCAAAAGCTAAAGGGTGTGACAAGCGCTTGTTGTGCACCAACTTGTTTCCAAGGGCTGCCAAACCAAAGAACGTGTCAAGCAGACACCATCTGCAGTTCCTACCAAGCGCATGTCCCTGAAGAAAGTTTTCCAAGCCGAATTCCATGACGCGAGCGGGGTCCAGCTTTGCCCACAGCCAAGTAACCAAGAATGTCCTCACCAAACATTGCAAGTTTCCCGCTGTATTGGCAGTCGTTAGAACGTTCGTAGGCTGTTTGGTCGCCCTGAACAACAAATCTGTTGTGAAGCCAACCCGCATGCAGCGAAGCCCAACAGTAAACAGGATGATTGCACCCAAAAAGAATGCGACCATTGGCTACCTTGTCTTCAATCTGCTGTACCAACAAGCAGCTTTTGACCTCAAGATCTGCACCGTGGCTTCTCCTGCACCGTTTTGACTGGTGACTTCCAACTGGAGCTCCTTCATCATGCACAACAATTCCCATGTTCTTGCAAGCCTTTTTCAAACCATCCACAACTGCAAGGATTGAAGGTTCCCTGTCAGAACGCGCTGCTATCTCTTTGCGTTGAGTGCTCACAACAAAACGTGTCGCTTCTGTGACCAAGTGTTGCAACGCTTTGCCGCCTTTCTGAGGCGTGGGCACCGCTCCCATGAGCTTGGTGGAACGGTCGTGCAGAAAAAGACATGTCTGCTTGTCTGACTCATCCTCCATCCTACTGCAAAACCCAAAGTCCATCGAAACCAAAGAATGTCCGCTGCCAGCAGGACTTGAAACTGGATGAGGGTCCTGTCTGGCCCTGTACGGAACACACAAAGAGCACCATGGTTTGTATGGTTCATGTGTGAGGCGGTGATACTCGATTTCCTGCATTGATGGTTCTTCAGGTTTGTATTGTCCAGCTGCTGTACGCTCAGACTCAGCACGCAACTTGACTGTGGCACCATGCGCTGCAATCAACGTTTGAGCTCGCAGATGATCAGCCATCCTTTTTCAAACACTTTGCTTTGCCGCCTCGTGTTGAAAGCCCAAGTGCTGTGCACCCTGACTGCAGTGTTTTCAAAATGCATTCCATGTTCATTGAACACCATCGACAACTGCAACCTCATGATCCTCTGCTAATGGCACAACTCTATCCTCCTCCAAAGACTCTCCTTCTTCTGGATGCACTGGAGCTTCCTCAGGCTCAGGGTCTTGTGCAATGCTCGGTTCATATCCACCGTCCTCAGGCATTGGTGGCAAATTTGACCTGTCCCACATGTAAAAACCCAAATCGCTGTCTTGCATAGCATATATATTTATGCGCCAATGTCACCACCTCCACAACTGTTTCAGGGAAGTAAAACTCAGCCTCAAGGTCGTGGCGCATGTCTGCAATTTGCTCGCAAAACTCATCCACCTCCCAAGCTTCCTTCTCTAAAAACCAGGGTTGTACGCAGCCACATCAGCTCATCACTTGGTGCCATAGATCTGTTCTAGCGTGATAGCCAAACAGGAGGAGCTGAAGCTCAAACAGAAAGAAAAGGGACAAAGAAAAGAAACTAGGAGGGGGAAGAGGGAGAAACGCGCGTGCGCCCTAAAACCACCTAAGGTATACGCTTAAACTGAACCAAAACGGAAAAAAACCCTCCAAACACAACTCAAACTAAAACCAAACCCTAAAACTCACAAAAAAAAACATCACATGTGAAAACGACGGCTTCGGCAAGCTGAATCGGTCGCACCCTCTCATCTTTTTCCGCGTGGATGGATGTCGACCTCCCGGTCTTGACGCTGAGGTTTCCCTGCCGTCACCTGTTCTATCAGAATTCCATTTCATCACATCAAATTTCGTAGATCCAACTTTGATCCAGTGCCAATGAGTTTTCTCCACCTACTCGGCCCAAAGTGGTGGCGTCGAAGGAGCGCCAAAAAATGAAATCTGGTTCCACTTGTTCAGTCAAAGTCGAAGGAGCCATCTCCAAGAAGGCCTTGATATTGCGAAAATGTAATGCCGTGTCTTCCAGAGTGCGGAGCACCAAAGTCTCGGGTGTCGAATGGAAGTTGGCCAACCAACGGGCATGGCACGCGGAAATCACAGCTTCGATGGTCTGAAGACCAAGATCCAATCTGGCAAAGAGGAATTGTCGCCACTGGTGGTTGATCAAGGCCTTTATTGGTTGTGCAGCAATATGTCGTGCAGATTGGTCAGGAATGGCCACGTCCCCAATGCTCAAAGGCAATGCGACCTCCTGCCAAGAAGATAGCTCCCGAGTGAAAAATGAACAGCGGAATGTCTCCAAGATGCATTCCCAACGTAGAAAGGATCACCCAACAGATTTTGAGGAGCACCTGGAAGTCAGATGGGGTTGCCCGTTGAGAATGAATGATCATGGCAAACATCTGCACGAGCAGCAAATGAGGATTCATCGAAGTTGAAAATGTAGAGCTCACAAGAGCAACAAATATATGAAGAGGACGACGGCCAGCGAGGTCCAACCGGTCAACCCACCGGCCAAGAAGATTTGACAGCTCCATTAATGGTCTCAAAACCACGGGAGCGTTAAATGCAATCCCCCCATGCAAATTGCGCAGAGTTAACCCAAATGGGAAAGTCAGAAACTGAATCTGACTCTGAGAAGTGCCGTGCACAATGTGATAAACTCAGGGTGGGTGGGTGTGGTACCAAAAAATTTTAACCACAGAATCTTGGCCTGAACTGCGTGGGAGTAAGTCTCAAATGGTGTGTTCTTCAAGACATGAGATTCCTGTGCTGTGAGCTGAAGACATGACTGAACGGCAAACCAATATCCTGTGATCAAGTGACCTGCCAAGACCACACGATTCCTTTCACACTTAACATCTTTCCTGAACTCTTCATGGTGTGACCTGACCAGGCTAGCGCTGCTGAGTCTCCTTGTCAAAACCTCCCGTTGTGATTTCAAGTGACCACCAACCTGACCATCTTGGGCGCTGTGGCCACGCAGCCTCTATCTAATGCCGTGCTCCGGCTGTAGAGCGGTGCCAAATGTGGCTTGATCCAAATCAACATGCGTGCCACAAATCCAAGACGCCCCAAAAACTCGTTGAAATCCCGCCGCGTGGGCACTGTGAACTTCTTCCCCCGACTGGCAAAGCTCCTGGCCACAGTCGTACATCAGAACCTGCGCCGGACTGGGAAGGCCCTTTGTGAGGGCTCCGGTTTTTGTTTCAGATTTCGGACCCCATTTTGGGGTCCACAAAATGTATTATCTTTCAAGGATAAGATAAACTCTTGCTTGGCTTACAGCTTGTCACATTGCTTCCTGATGAGTTTAGCAACCCCGACCTGAAGCTGGAAGATACTTTGCTGAAACCGCGTGCACAAGGATGTTAAAATGTACCAAGATAGAACCATTTCAATTTGTTTTCCAAGTTAACAATTCATTGGAGCCATGACCTTCAGCTGCGGATCAAACATCTTCATTTCGGGTAGTCTGTGTTGTGGATCTTACTTTTTCTCAGAACCCATGCACTTTCTTTGAAGCAAAGCAACTGATTCCTCATCCGCCATGTCTACAATACGAAGACATTGCAGGAGTCTGACAGTAGCAGTTATAGTCCCGCAGATAACCTTTTCTTCTGGCTGCTGCTGCAAGCTGACTAGATTTGCGTTTGTGGAAGACACAACAAAACATGAGAAGTTGCAAATGTGGCGGAGTAATTACCAGAAAGAAATTCATCGCTCCTCCAACAGCACGGCGGTGGAGTAAGTTTCACAGACGCGCTGGAAACACAAAACGATGTTTTCGCAATGGAAACGAAGCGGAGTAATTTCCCGCGGAATAAAAATACTAAGGATATTCGCAAGGAGCATTTGGGGAAGGTTTTAAAGCTGGCATGGTCTAGCCGGATGTTCATGCTTCAAACCAAGGTCCAATTTTGTTACACGCAGCTGTTAGGGGTTTGAAACCTGAAGCTTGCACAACAAGTGAAAGAAAAATTATCGATGCGTGGTCTTTCTGGAATAGGCTTTCATATGGAGGAGCATTGTTTTTATTTGTTGAAGTTCTTTGTGCTTGCCAGTCTGGTTTCTTGGCTCTTTTTGCAGACAAAGGGCAAAACATCAACTAGAACGAATAAAGGGGCAATAATTAACAATGGTTTGAAAGAAACAAGCGGTCCAACAAAAGACTTTAGAGGAACACTTCAATAAAATCCAATGAAACTACCTGCACCCAACACAGTTGTGCCTCAACCTACATTCTGCATGTTGACAAGGTGCATTTTGTTTATGATGTACACACTGCATACCATATTCAACCTAGAGCATTCCATATGAGAATAGCTATGGTCATTCTGCTTGGGAGGGAGGCGTTGCGCCCTCCCCCCATTCGCCCCCCTTTCGGTTTTTATTCAAATCCAAGCTTGCACACTTGCAACTAGACTACTTTACTACATGTTACATGTATATGTACGCTCCTCCCAAACCACTGAACACATGAACATCAACGAAAACCATTGCAACTATAGTGAAAACCAGAGCAAAATCAATCAACAATGGAAATATGAATTAAAACTATGAACACCCAACACAAAATCGATGAATACCCGTGGAAAGTAAATGAAAACCATGGGAAAAATGTAAAGGAAAGCGCCGGAAAAAAAAACGATGAAACCCATAGAGAAATGGATGAAAACCATGGACAAATCGATGAAAGTGATTGAACACATCAATGAAAGCCATGGAAAAATCGATGCAAACCCGGCACAAATCGATGAATACCTTTGGAAAGTAAATCAAAACCATGAACACATATCCATGAACACCATGAAAAAAAACAATGAACATCCATGAGCACCATGGAAACAATGAAGAAAATCGTGCAGAAATTTGATGAACGTTGAAGCAAAAGCAATAAACATCGCGGACAAATGGGCGAAAAACCTTTGAAAATCAATGGACTCATGGAGAAATCAATGAACACCATGGAAGAAACAATTAAAACAATGAAAACCATGGAAAAATCAATACACACAATGAAAAAGGTCATGAACATCAATGAAACCCATGGAAACATCGATGAAGACCATGGACAAATCGATGAAAACCATTTTTAAAATCGATGAACACAAGCACAAGTCGATGAACAGCTTGCAGAAATTGATGGAAACCAAAGGAAAAAGAAAATCAATCAAAACCATAGAAACATTGAAAACAATGAAGAGAGTGATGAGCACCGTGGACAAATCAATGAAAACCATGGAACATATATGAAAACCATGGAACATATCTGTGAACGAATTGAAAAAATCAATGAAAACCAGCGCAAAACCGATGAACACCCTGCAGAACTTGGTGAACACCATTTATAAATCTTGGATAAATTGATGAAAACTATGGAAACACCAGTGAAATAGATTGAGCAAATCAATGAAAATCAATGAAAACCCGATGAAAAACATAGAAAAATTCATGAACAAATCGATGAACATCGTGGAGCAGTCAATGAACATCCATGAAAACCATGGAAGCATTGGTGAAAACCCCGGACAAATTGGTGAAGGTTGAACACCAGAGAAAAAGTCGATGAAAGCCTTGCAGAAATGTATGAAAACCATGGGAAAATCAATGAACATCAATGAATGCCATTGAAACATCGATGAAAACCATCCCATGAGAAAAAACACAGAAAAACCATTGAAAAATCAATTGCAACCATGGGAGAAATTTGTGGACACATTTGAAGACACCTTTGAAAGATTGATGACAACCGTTGAGAAACAAAAGACTACAGTTGTTTGATTGGAATATTGTGAAAAACGGACACGCAGTCATGACACTGATTTGTGTGTGTCATCCACCAAGGCCATGCTAATCTTCTCTGTATCACAGCAACTGACCTCATCCACCTGGAACCTACTGCGTGCATGTGAGTGCTATGGAGTATATTTGACACCCCACCTTGGATTCCTGTCAACTCTTTTGACTGGAAGCCATCTTGCAAATTTTGGCTAGTTACCAAGCCAACTGTGCGAGGTTTCCTAATTTGTTCCAGGAAAAGTGGATGCATCTGAGGTCATTTGGCCTATACATTCCTATGCTATGTCTCTCAGGTTCTGAACTTCGGCAATCGCTTGGTTCAAGGCTGCCACTTCTTCCCAGTTTCCTGCTTCCTCTGCACCTTGTCGTCGGTACTCAAGGGTGTAGAGAGCATTCATCAATCTTCGTTGATTGGCTCTGGAGAAAGCAACCATTCGCTCATGATCGTCCCAACTTCGATCGCCAAAGTGAAGCTCTGCCCAAGCTTCTGGATCACTCACCTCATCCATCGTGCTGTTCATGTATCTGTTCCTTCGAGCTGAAGGGCTTTCTTCTGCTTCTTCCACATCCATCTCTTCATCCTCTGGTTCCTCTTCGGCTGCACCTGTTTCACCAGCAAACATTGTGATGTCTCTCTCATGAGGTCGAGTTCCATTGAGCCGCCTTGCATGCTGAAAGGCAATCTCAGCAATATCATCATTTGGCCCAAAAGGCTCGTCCCCTGCTGGTTCAACTTCTGCTAAGCCAGCTTCTTCTGGTTCAGCTTCTGCTTGAGGTTCTGCTGGTTCAAGGAGTGCTGCTGAAGCGCCTATGTAGGTCTGTCCGCTCGTCAAATAATCATCCAGAGCATGGAAAACACCTTCAATGTCCACCATGAAGTCGCCCTGTTGATTCTGTTCACGGAACCTCGCATGGAGATACACGAACTCACACTTCAGAATCCACCAAGCAAGCCACATACTCGGCACCATGAAGAAACGATGTCGAAGTTCCATCAGCATTGGAGCACGCCTCAACTCGAAGCCATGTAAGCACTGAAAGTGTGCCCAAATCAACGGTCCGAAGAGCATGTAGAACACTGCAAATACAATTGTTGATACACCAATCGTCTGTACCAAAAGGAAAAGGGTCCAGGTAATGACCTTCCAAATGTAGTAGGACATCCACCACACGGACTCCATCATCCATTCACCCATTGTCCACCAGAGCATCTGAACATCACTGATGTCATCTGAGTTGTTTGGAATGTTGATGATGTCCTCCTCCTTAGCTGCCTGTCCACAACCTTTCAATTGCATACACATGCCCATCGTCAAGCCTGCCATCTGGATCAGTCTGACGCAATGCTCCTTGGTTGCCCTGTTCAGCTTCTTGATTTGTCTGACTGCATTGTCATCGTTTCGATCGTCTTCATTGGGCTGGTAAAGTCCAATCAAACGTCCGAGGAAACTCCTCCTCTCACCTCCAAGCCGCTTTGTATTGAGATCTCCAGGATTGATCTTGGTGTGGATCTTGTGAACTGTAAAGGCTCCACTGCGCAGCAAGTTCTGAAGGAAGAACTGTTTGATCTGGATGTGNTCTTGGTGTGGATCTTGTGAACTGTAAAGGCTCCACTGCGCAGCAAGTTCTGAAGGAAGAACTGTTTGATCTGGATGTGTTTCAACCTTCCAGTTCCAGCACGCCTAATCAGGCCAAGAGCTGAGGAAGAGTCCAGAAAGAGTCGCTGCTGCACCTTGTCACTGTTCACCTCGCATCTGTCACCACAAAGAAACTTGCACAATCTGTAAAGATAAATGCATTCCACCATCNCTGTTCACCTCGCATCTGTCACCACAAAGAAACTTGCACAATCTGTAAAGATAAATGCATTCCACCATCAATCCATTTGCTGCATACAATTCAGCTTCACATGAGGAGAGAGCCACCGAAGCCTGTGTTCTGCAAACACTCATCACCATTGTCCCGTTCAGGAAGATGATTCCTGAGCTCGTACTTCGGCGCGTCGACTTGCAGTCTGCCCATGAAGAGTCACTGAAAGCTTCAAGCACAAATTGGCTGTCAGCTCGAACATCAGGGATCGACACTTCATCGCTCACCAAAACATCATCACTCCAAAAGTCGAAGATTGTCTTGCCCTCTTCAGTCAACCTGAGCAGCACACCGTTGTCTGGGGTTCCATCCAAATAGGATGCAAGGTGTTTCAATGCTGCCATAGCTTTGACACTCGGCCTCGACATGTAAGATGACAACGTCTTCACAGCAAACTCTATGTCAGGCCTGTCCATTGCAACATAGAGTGCCAATCCCAATCCAGATCTGAAGACTGATGTCTGATCACTTGTCAAGTTCTCAGAGTCCAGGGCAAGATCAGCGCTGAATGATTCCAGCGTCGCATGGTGAGGTAATCC
>BGPT01003244.1:3966-14987 GCA_003297045.1 Symbiodinium sp. clade C Y103 | reverse complement strand
ACATCACCTGCTCACCACTGGCCAACAAATGAGGCCCATCAACTTTCATCTTCAAAGTTGCACCAACTGTCTGTTTGAACCACGGCACATCTTCCGGTTTGCAGATCAACAAAATGTCGTCCACATGCACGTTGATGAACATCTTTCTGTTGAGATCACCATGTCTCATCACCGTAGGTGTACCTGGAAAAGCTTGAAGTCCAGCACCCTCACAAATGTTGGCGAAGTGCAAGTGCCATCTCAGAGCTGCATTGCGTTGTCCTGGAAGACATTTGAGTAGCTTCCAGTGAGTTTCACTCCTCTGAGTCATTTCACGGACCCATTGAGGAATCTCCACAAACATCACCTCCACCTGAGGTACCATGAGAAACGCATCTGAAATGTCCATACGTCACTAACGGTTTAACATTTAGTTACGTTTATGGTTGTCGATGCGCACAGCTGAAAATGCTGATGTCGGTGCAAAGCTCGTCTCATCTGTGTTGCCAGTTCTGAACTCTCGAGCAACAACCCTGCACCGTCGAATCCAGCTGTCATTTCGGTACCGCCAGTCGAAAACCAAAGTTGTATCCACAGTGTTTGAATTGCTAGCTTCCTCAGGGCTAAGCGTAACAGGCTGAATCACCTCCATTTTGTAAAGCTTGTCAAGCTCATCCAGAGTCGCCTGCTCATCTAGTTGCTTGAGCTTCTCAGCGCTCACGTCTGGAGGACCTGCACCTTCTGACTGCCCTGCGATGTACTCATCTTCATTCATGTCAGGAAGATCAAATTCTCCCAAGCCAGCATCAAACATCTCTTCATCGTTGTGACAAAACTCAACCTCTGCAATCTGGTTGACATTGCCTTCTGTTTTGGCTGCTTTTGATTTCGGTGCCACTGAAGGATCATCGTCCATTTTCTGAGCTTTCAAACCTTCGTTTGCAAGAGGACTGCTGCAANTTCTGTTTTGGCTGCTTTTGATTTCGGTGCCACTGAAGGATCATCGTCCATTTTCTGAGCTTTCAAACCTTCGTTTGCAAGAGGACTGCTGCAAGCATGCTTGTGAGAAGCTTCAGGAATGTCAGCATCTTCATCCACCTCAGACAAAGGAGTCACGGGTGCCATCATACCAGGTGAGGTCGCCCCACCTGAGCCAGAAGTTCGGTATTGGCCTTCTGCATCTGACATGTGTTCCAGTCCAACATCTTCCCATGCTTGCGCCTCAACTGCATCCATTGNTGCATCCATTGAGTCCTGCTGCTCTCCTGCATCGATTGGTTCTGAGGCTGAATAGCCTTCGGAGGAAACATGATCCCGCACCGCTTCTGCTTCTTCGTCAACTTCTTGAGGAAGAGGAGCTGCAAGTGGAATGATTTGACTTGATCTGTCTATGTCCAAAGAAATCCATTGGACCATCAGTCATTCCCAGCAAAAGGTCAGCATCCCATTGATTGGCAATCTTTCTGACTGCTTTCGTACGGATGATTGTTTGACCATCTGTAGAAATGAGATCCATGTCAGCCACATCCTTTCCAAGCCAAGCGCCTCTCCTCCAAGCAGGTTTCATGAAGCACCGGAAACCCAGGTCAGGTTTCACTGTCTGGCCAAAGCTCACAATCTTGCCATTGTATGGTCGCCCCCACAAACTCTGAAAAGGGGTTGTCTTCAACGTTGCATGCACATTGTATCGGTTGTAGAGCCATGAAGCATGAATTGCAGCCCATTGGATAACCACATGACCAGAAGGAACGGTCGCCATGATCTCGGCTTCAATGTGACAAAGCAAGGTCTTCTGAAGTCCACGTATGGTTTGAACAAATCGTTCAGCCACTCCAGTGCGTCCTTTGTCATAGGATTTGTTAGGACTCACAATTGTACCAAGACCATTCTTTGCACGAGTAGCTTTGCAGAATGCCACTCCAGCCACAAGCACTGGTTCATTGTCAAAGGCTATTTCCACAGTGCCTTCACGAACATGGCTGATGAATTTCACCAAAGCTTGACCCACAGTCTGAGCATTGCGCTGCTTGAGTGGGGCCACCGTCACATAGCGCGACCAGACATCAACGACCAAAAGGGCTACCACTGCTCCTTCCTTTCCTGGCTCCATAAAGAAGAAATCGCATTGGAATGTTGGATGTGTTCTCTGTGCTGCACCTTCAGGATCAGGGCTGTGAGAATGGTGGTTGGCCTTTGCCCTTGTCATCACACAAAACTTGCACCATGGTTGATATGGTGTGTGTGTCAGCTCATGAAGCATTNATCAGGGCTGTGAGAATGGTGGTTGGCCTTTGCCCTTGTCATCACACAAAACTTGCACCATGGTTGATATGGTGTGTGTGTCAGCTCATGAAGCATTCTGTCCTTGTCACTCGGCTGAGGAGGTACTGGCACAGCAACTGCATCAAGCTGTAATGAACGATATTGCTCCTGTGCCGCTTCGACCATGCTCCTTCTCAAAGCAAGTTCATGGGCTTTCTTGCATCGCTCAAACATACGTCCTTTCGATCCAGCCTGTGACACACCAAGCCATCTGCAAGCATCACGCAAAAGCTTGACACTAGATCGAGCTGTCACCACCAAATCATCATGAACAGTTAAAGAATCTGCTGTTGATTCTTCCACCACCTCAGGCACAGCTTCTATCTCTTCACCGGGTTCAACATCAATCACCCCAGGCATGTCATCAACATCCAGAGGTGGAAGCACTGCAGGAGCCTGAGACCCACTGGATTGATCTGCTGCTGCAGGTAATTCATCTCGCAAGCCTGAAACACCAAACTCTTCGTCGGCTTGTCCAAATACCACGTCACCTGCCTCATCCACTACAACAAGTCCCAAGTCCAGCAATGACAATGGTTCCACACCCAGCAATGTAAGAGATTCACATTCATCCTCAAATCCAATTGTGAGAAGAAACTGATCGATCATCCCAGTAGGATTGCGCAAATCACTGAACTTGCGGGATAGTTCAACAACCTTCCAAATCNTCATCCTCAAATCCAATTGTGAGAAGAAACTGATCGATCATCCCAGTAGGATTGCGCAAATCACTGAACTTGCGGGATAGTTCAACAACCTTCCAAATCTTGTCCTTCTGGAACTTTCTGATGAGGGTTGTTCGANTCGTTTCCTTCTTGCAGGATATCGTATCTGTCACTTGCCTCACATGGGCTCTGATGGCAAAAGAGCGATTTCGAAATTCCACTGGTATTTGAATCTCACTACCGGGAGATTGCAGGAGAAGGCTGTTGCCGGTCTCGTTCTTCTGAATGCTCCATCCTCCTTGGTAGAGTTGGCCTAGGCTGACTAGGCAGGAGGTGACATTTCCCACGATAAACTCGTGTTGGAGCAAGACCTCTTCTCCCTCAGTTGTGACTGCAATGAGTTCAGCACGTTTGGTGCCGCTTGTCTGAAGAGCTCCTCCTTGACAGTTTTGTAGAGTTCCCTGCACATCATTGGAACTTGCATCGGCCTGATACTTTGCAGGAAGTAGGCTCACATCAGAGCCACTGTCAAGAATGACCCACTCTTGTTCTGAATCGTTGTTGCAAACTTCTGTCCACTCAACTTCAGGGTCATGGAAAAGCACCATGCACACATGAGAACTGCTGTAAGACACTGGAGAAGTCGGTGAAGTTGGTGAAGATGGGCTTGGAGAGGACATTGGAGTTCCAAACTGGAAGATCCTTCGAACTGTCGCTGTAGTAGCTGCAGGTGTCGTCGATGAAGAAGCCTGACCTGCATTGGGAGTAGCAGGTGCTTGTTGTCCAACTTGATTCACCATGTTGGGACAGTCTCTGGCCCAGTGTCCATACTGAAAACAATTGGAACACTGCNCCTGCATTGGGAGTAGCAGGTGCTTGTTGTCCAACTTGATTCACCATGTTGGGACAGTCTCTGGCCCAGTGTCCATACTGAAAACAATTGGAACACTGCTCATAAGACACCTTGTTGCCACGGCCACCGCTTTTCTTGCCCTTTGCATTTCCTCCTCCCTTAGCACCACCTTTCTTGCCTTTTGCTTTACCTTTTGATTTGCCCTTTCCTTTGCCCTTGCTGTTGCGGCCTCGCCCACGTCCACGGCCAAAGGACCATGCATTTGCGGCCCATTCACCAAATCCTCCACCACGTCCTTTGCCCTTCTGCTTGCCTTTGCTCTTACCCTTCTCAATCCTGTCGACCTCCATAGGAGCTGGCCCACCAGCATCAGCAGCTGAAGCATCATTGATGCGCTTCAGAACTTGTTCTCCAGTCCAACTCTTGGAGACCCTTTCAAAGGAAGTTATCCTCTCTCGGATGTCTGCATAGCTGGTGGTGTCCGTGATGGACAATTGAATCTGCTCTCTGAGTCGAGGTTGACAACAACGGATAAGGGTTGCAGCCATGAGCTCCTTAGGGTAAACGCTACCACTTGCTGTTTCGTACTCCAATACCAACTGCTCATAGTTCAGAATGGACTCCAAAGCAGAACGGTCCTTGCTGAAACATGGGTAGGATCCAAGCGCTTGAGCTAGGGCCAGGCTGCGCTGTTTGGTGCTTGGCATGAACTCCTGGTTGAGCATATGCCACAGCTTGAACCCATCTTTGGACGTGGCCTCAGATCTGACCATGTGGGCGCATTTGCNNNNCGAGGGCATCATTGTATCTTCCATCTCCAAAACAAAGCCAACTGGTAAATTGATGTTTCCATTGCTGAAACTGCATCACATCATCTCCGTTGAAAGTGTTAGGAGGCTTCAATATTCTGGAGGCAGCTTGTAGTCCATCATTGCTGTTTCCCCCACCTGGGCCAGACCGTTTCAAAGCTTCTTCAGCTGCAGCAGCTGCACGGGTTGCAGCTTCTGCCATTGAACTCATGCGCTGAAAGAAGATCTCCTGCACTCCAGGCTGGGCTCCAGGTTGGACTTGTCCACCTTGTCCATCCATTGCATGGGCGTTTGACATCCCACACAAGAAAATCACAGCAAGCAACTGCCTCTGTACTTGCATAGATTGTCGTCTGCATCGTCTCCTGTCCAGTCTGCACTGTTTCGAATTGCCACAGCTCAAGTGGCTCACGCTCTCCACATAGTACCATGCCAGACATGCTATCATAGTCACTGTCAAAGCTGCCACAACCATCTGTACCCCTGTCCACATTGCCAGAAGTCCCACAGTTGTGTACACCAAGCTCCAACATGCACAGGCAAGTCTGTAAATACCATCAACTGCTGTTGAACCAACCATTGTCGTCTTGTCAACATCGGTCCATCCAGTGCCAGACTGATTGTCGAGGAAGTCATACTTCACCACGTAGTCCACACAACTGCACAACGTACGATCATTGCAACCTGCACTGCATTGCACTTGACCAAAATTTGAACCATCCATTGCACCACATGTACCAACCTTCAAGTGACCATGTTGTGACTCCAACGCATTGCAAACACCTGAATGCACAGAAGGTTGAAAATTCCACCAACGCACAAATCGTGTCATCACGCAACTGCATGTCGTCCCAAGGCTCAATTGGAAATTGCCAGAACTGCTCTGAATGTGGTTGCAAAAGTTGAGATAGCCAGCACTGCTCTGAAAATGGTTACCAAGGTTGAAATGGCCAGAACCGCATTGAAAATGGTCATGCATGTAGAAAATGCCAGAATTGCACTGAAAATGGTTGCAAAAGTTGATGTTGCCAGAACCGCACTGAACAAAGTCGTTACCCTTAGGGTTTCCACTGCACGTGTTGAAATTGCCAGCANGGTTGCAAAAGTTGATGTTGCCAGAACCGCACTGAACAAAGTCGTTACCCTTAGGGTTTCCACTGCACGTGTTGAAATTGCCAGCATAGCTCTGAAAATTGTTGTGAACTGCACGACAAGGAGACCTGAAAACCATCTCACCTGTAAAACCGTCCATCCATGCAACACCGTTGAACTTGCCAGAATTGCTGAAAAAGTAGTCATCCAGGAAAGCATCACGCTTCAAGCCTGTATTGAGATCTACCAAGACAGCTTCTGGGCTCCAACCTCGTGGTTGCATCTCTGCATTGACACCTGGGCAGCCACACATGTCCATGCCTATGGTCTCAGGCACAAACTGCTGCCTTCTCGCATTGGGCTCGTCTGGATCGTCTAGGGACCTGCTCAAACCATGGTCTCTGTAGGAAAGCTCCATGCCAGAATTGTACTTCGCCAACCCAGCAAAGCTCCTTGACACACCGCATGTGTCCTCATCCCAGTGATTCATAGCCACATCACTCCAGGATTTCGAATTGTAGCCCAGCTGCAAAACCAGNCTTGACACACCGCATGTGTCCTCATCCCAGTGATTCATAGCCACATCACTCCAGGATTTCGAATTGTAGCCCAGCTGCAAAACCAGCAGCCAGAGCATCGCACTGCAGAGTCCCAGTCTCATCTCAAAGGCTCCCGCTGCCATGTGAAAAACGGAGGGAGCGCTCAAGTGCAACCTATTTTGCTGCACAAGTCTTCTCGAGCCACTGTTTGGGCCACGCAGTCATGACACTGATTTGTGTGNTTTGTGTGTGTCATCCACCAAGGCCATGCTAATCTTCTCTGTATCACAGCAACTGACCTCATCCACCTGGAACCTACTGCATGCATGTGAGTGCTATGGGGTATATTTGGCAAATATGTTAAAAACAATCCTAAAAATAGACAAATCACAAAATAATCACTGCACCTCTTTCACATCCCCAAAAAGACAATTCAATGACGCCTGCCTAGTGCACTTTGGTGGCAGATGGCTAGCGGTCCGCATCCGCATAGGTCTGCATAGTTCTGCAGGTTCTGCACAAGTTCTGCATAGTTCTGCAAAGTGCTGCATAGTTCTGCATAGATCTGCATAGTTCTGCATAGTTCTGCACAAGTTCTGCATAAGTTCTGCATAGAATCCACATCCGATGCAGTTATGGCGCGGCCCTATGCAGCTTATAGTTCTGCATAAGGATTAGTTATGTATTGGAAGTTCTGCATGGAATTACATACTATGCAGTTATGGCAAACCCCTCATGCAGAACTTGTTGCAGAACTTGTGTACCCATAGCGCATGGTGTTCCAAAACTGCACTTTGCGCCAAAACTGCAGACTATGCAGTTATAGCAAACCCATTATGCAGAACTTATGCAGAACAATGCAGAACTTATGCGTACCTATAGAGCATGGCGTTCCAACACTTCACTTTTCGCATAAAATCAAGCTACGACTTTTCTCCTTGTTTTCCAGTATGGCTATCCTGACTCAAAAACACCAATCCAGAGAAAGCTGCGCAAATTTCATGAGACACCGTTCACTTGTTGGATCTGTTCACTAACTTGACTCTAGCTACATCTATTTGATCTGCGTTCTGCAGCCATTTCATGCCAGAAGTTTAATTCTGAGCTTGTTTGCATGCTTTTGTGGAGGGGTTGACACCTGTTTTCAATAAGTCTCCTAACTATTCCTATTTTTGAGCTTTGAAAACCGTATTTCAGGACACTTGTTTAAATTTGCGTTCCAACTGTATCTACGGACTCTTGTCTGACAACAGTTGCATGACTGTCAAACTTGTAGGTGTATCGATTTGGGCAGAAACGGTTGGATCTTCTGGATCATCAAAATCGGCAATAAGGGGTCCTCGAAGCCTTCGAAGCAGCTCACTCCTCGGCCAAAGGAGGCTTCACCGAAGCCTTGCAACGCTGTGAGGTGCTTGAAGTTTCTCGAAGCAGTCTTAAGGTACCTTGAGGGAAATTTTGAAGTTTCATCGAGGAAGCCTTAAGCCGGCTTCAAAGGCTTCGAAAGAAAAGAAGCTATAAGGAAGAAAAAAAAACAGAAGAGAAGAAGAAAGAAAAGGAAGAGAAGAGGAAGAGAACTAGAAGAAAAGAAGAAGAGAAGAAGAAGAGAAGAAGAAGAGGAAGAAGAGTAGAAGAAGAAAAGAAGAAGAGAATAAGAGAAGAAGAAGAGGAGGAGAAACGCGGAAGAGAACAAGAAGACAAGAAGAAGAGAAGAGGAGAGATGCGGAAGGAAAGAGGAAGACAAAAGAAGGAAGAAGAAGGAAGAAGAAGGAAGCAAAAGGAACAACAATTTCCTCAGGCTGGAGGGGCATGGGGGGGGAGGGCGCAGCGCCTCTCCCCCCAAAGAACACAGGAAGAACATCGTTAAAGGAAAAGAAGATGCAGAAGGAGAAGAGGAAGAGAAGAGAAAGGAAAGAGGAAGAGAAGAGGAAGAGAAGAAAACGAGAGAAGGAGAAGGTACCTTAAGGGGGCTTCGAACGCTTCGAAGGAAAAGAAGGTATGAGGAAGAAAAAAGAAGAAGAGGAAGAGAAGAAGAGAGAAGAGGAAGAGAAGAGGAAGAGAACTAAGAAGACAAGAAGAAGAGAAGCAGCGCCTCCCCCAAAGAAGACAGGAAGAACATCGTTAAAGGAAAAGAAGATGCAGAAGGAGTAGAGGAAGAGAAGAGAAAGGGAAAAGGATACGCCAAGAACATCGTTTAGAGAAGTCAAAGGAAAAGAAGATGCAGAGGGATAGAAAAAGAGAAAAGATAGAGAAGACAAAAGACCGGAAGAATAATAGAAGAACGATTTTTCAGGCTCAAGACGGGCATGGGGGGAGGCTGCGCCCTCCCAAAGAACACAGGAAGAATCTCGTTAAAGGAAAAAAGGATGCAGAAGGAGAAGAAGAAGAGGACAACACAGGAAGAACGATTTCCTCAGGCTGGAGGGGGAAATGGGGGGGAGGGCGCCCCTCCCCCAAAGAACACAGTAAGAACATCGTTAAAGGAAAAGAAGATGCAGAAGGAGAAGAGGAAGAGAAGAGAAAGGGAAAAGGCGAAGGCTGGTGGGGAGAGGCTCTGGAACAGATACAGAAGGAGAAGAAGAAGAGAACAACACAGGAAGAACATTTCCTCCGGCTGAGAAGAAGAAGAGAACAACACAGGAAGAACGATTTCCTCAGGCTGGCGGAGGGCATGGGGAGGAGGGCGCAGCGGAAGAAGAAGGAAGAAGGAAGAAGCAAAAGGAACAACAATTTCCTCAGGCTGGAGGGGGGCATGGGGGAAAGGGCGCAGCGCCTCTCCCCCCAAAGAACACAGGAAGAATCGTTAAAGGAAAAGAAGATGCAGAAGGAGAAGAGGAAGAGAAGAAGAAGAGAGGAGGAGAAACGTGGAAGAGAACAAGAAGACAAGAAGAAGAGAAGAGGAGAGACGCGGAAGGGAAGAGGAAGACAAAAGAAGGAAGAAGAAGGAAGAAGAAGGAAGAACAAACAAGGAGAAGGAAGAAGAAGGAAGAAGAAGGAAGAAGAAAGACAAAGAACGAAGCAAAAGGAAAAAGAAGGAAGAAAAAGAAAGAAGAAGGAAGAAGAGAAGAAGGAACAAGAAGGAAGAATCATAAAGAAGAAACAAAAGAACGAAGCAGTTCTGACATTGTGTATCCCTTGCTCGAGCGATGCATTTCACCAGTCAAGTCTTGATTGCATATGATCGCGGTGGGGAGGACAGTTTTCAGACGGTATTGCGATCACTCGTGGAGAAACATGTAGCAGTCCCATCGAGCATGCAATTGGCTAACATCCTCTCAAAAGTGCTTGCAACACAATTGCTTCCTCGACCCCGAGCGGCAGAGGTAGACATTCCTCACAAGACTGTCCGGACTGCAAAGTTCCATTAACTGGATCGCAAGTGTTCACCACGCAAGTGAGATGTCGTCCTGGTGGTATTCGAGAAGCCTCGTACGAACAAAAACGCTGTCCTTTGTCTCTGTTAAACTCCTGGAGGATGTGCGACAAGCGGCCAATGGGAACCACCATACAAAGCGGTACTCAGCAACCTCGGTGGGAAATCAATGTGGTATTCCAATTGAAGGAAGCGATGCCACAATTCCAAGAACAGGTGCCATGCAAGAAAACCCAGAGAAATGCAATGCGAGGATGACGTAGGAGAACATGTTCAAGGAGACGCGAAGAATTTTTGCTCACTCTTGGGTCACCAAGACGGCGAAGGAAAGCCACCAACAGGACCCAACATGTCACCCGATGCCGTCTGCGGTAGCGCGTGTGCCTTACTTCAATTCTGCAGCCCTGTTTCACGTTCAAATCGTAGCTGCTATTGCTGCGCACGCGATGAAACCTTAACAATGTTTTGCCCGTGTGCTTGTCTCTGTGCACGCTTTTCTTCTCTGCTGCCATGTTCTCGTGATTTCAACTCCGACATTTGCGCGCCTCTTGTCTTCAAAAGCGTTGCCCTTTCCATTTGTATAGAACTGCACCTGCAATCCGAGCATCTGTCTCGCATGTCTTCCGAATCAGTGCGGCGCGCCTTTACAGATGATAGTGTCAAAGCTGAGCTCTTCCGGCTCCTCGAAGCGGAACCCTTCCAGAAAATGTGATTCAGGACTACTACCCGACTTTGCTTGCGACTTGGAAGCAAATCTCGGACGCCATCCAGGCGCCTTGGCAATACGTGATGCTCTGTGAGTTGGCTCTCTCTTCTTTCTGTGCGCCTACGGCTGTGTTGTTTCCATGGAACACCCTCCGCGTCTACCCTGTCGTCTGGTGGTTCTTGCTTCACCCCGGCGGACGCACACTTCAAAATCCCCATCGCTCTCTATTGACACCATTGTGATTTTTTCCTCCTTGCTTTCGATGCTTATGTGCAGTCTGCTTTCGCAACGTAGGTGTGGCAGCTCATTGAGCAGGACATAAACAACGCGCGTGGCCAACTCCATGATCAATGGCGCGGACAACCCAATGAAAAGAATCCTTACAGCTGACAAGTGAGTGCAACAAGTGGTAGCGGATTTTTGGAGGGTGAAGGCAAGCCAATGGCGCTTCCGCAAAACATATCTCGCAGCTGCGGTTTCTTGTCGAGGTTGGGTCGGGTGGGGTGGGTTGGGGTTGGGGTTCAACCCTAACCCACAACTATGGGGGTCTCAGGCGGGGGNCAACTCTCTAACCCTGGGCCCAGGGTCAGGGTTACAACTAGTTACAACTAACTCTCTAACCCTGGGCCCGGGGCCAGGGTTACAACTAGTTACAACTAACTCTCAAACCCTGGGCCCGAGGCCAG
>BGPT01003243.1:285-48488 GCA_003297045.1 Symbiodinium sp. clade C Y103 | reverse complement strand
TGGCAGCCTCAGAAGACGCTGTAGCTGATCCTAGTGTTCTTGAATAGGACGCTACTGCCCCTCTTCAGCCCTCCCCCCAATCCCCCCCTCCCGCTTTTTATTTTGATCCAAGTTTGCACACTTGCAAATACACTACTCTACCCACATATATGTATATTATATAGATATTTTATAGATCTATTCATGGAATTCCTGTATATTTATTTACACCCACGTAATTATAGTTATTCATAATATGTACATGTTGTATCCCAAAATAAACTCTGATCCAACCCTAAACAAAGCCGAAACAGAGCCTAAACCAGCCGTAAAGAAGCATTTAACTGACCCTAAATAGACCCTAAACTAGCCTTGAATAAACCCTCAACAAACCCTAAATACACCCTAAACCAACCCTCAGGATTTTAAAGCAGCACTATGACACATCCAATGAAACTTTGACACCCAGCACAGTTCTGCCTCAACCTACAGTCCATATGTTCACGAGATACATGCTGTGCAGTATATACACTCTGAGTACCAGTACCATGTAAAATCAATGAAAACCATGGAAAAACAATTACATGTTCATGTATATTGGTGTACATCCACATACTTATAGTTACTTATTTGTATATCTTGTCTCCCTAAACAAAGCCTAATGCAACCCTAAACAAAGCCTAAACAGAGCCTAAACCAACCCTAAAGAAGCCTTTAACTGACCCTAAATAGACCCTAAACTAGCCTTGAATAAACCCTCAACAAACCCTAAATACACCCTAAACCAACCCTCAGGATTTTAAAGCAGCACCATGACACATCCAATGAAACTTTTACACCCAACACAGTTCTGCCTCAACCTACATTCTATATGTTCACAAGATGCATGTTGTGCAGTATATACACTCTGCGAACCATGTAAAATCAGTGAAAACCATGGAAAAATCAGTGAAAACCATGGAAATCAACAAACACCACGGATATAACAACAAACACCATGGAAATAACAACAAATCACAGGGAAAATCAATGAAAACCATGGAAAAATCAATGAACACCATGGAAATCAACAAACACCACGGAAATAACAACAAACACCATGAAAATAACAACAAAAGACATGGAAAATCAATGAAAACCATGGAAAGATCAATGAACACCATGGAAAAAACAATGAAAAACATGGAAAATATGATGAAGAGCGCACATGACAGGTTTTAGCTCCAAAATGCTTCAAAACGCAGCAAGTAGCACGGAAAAGTGCACGAGACATGACCAGATTGAAAAAAAAAAAATCCAAAAAAATCTGCACCCGTATGTATATTTATATGTGTACTACTACTGCTGCTGCTGGCTGCTGCTGCTGCTGCTGCTGGTGCTGATGCTGCTCCTGCTGCTGCTGCTGCTGCGGCGTGAAAAGGAATATTTTTTTTGATGCCTTAAATATTTTTTTTTGATCCTGCCTGGAATATTTTTTTTTTGATGCCTTAATTTTTTTTTTTTGATCCTTCACCCCCGTTCACATTCATCCAGGGTTGACATATGGTTGACATATCAATATTAGTTGGCCAACATAATCCAACATATCTGCGGATGGCTGAGGGATGAGGGGCTTGCTCAGGTTGCGCGGCCGCGGCCTGACGCTGATGGGTTTCCTGGAGCCGAGTCTGGGCTTTGTTTGGGGCGAGCCCATCAAGGTGAAACAACAGAAACCCGTGGATGAAAAGTACCTGGACGAGGCCCCGGACCGCAATTGGAATGTGAGCTGGTGAACTTTTAAACATTTTGATCCCCATCGTTAGGGAGCAATCAATCCTAGAGCGTCTTGGTGTTCCACCCACTTGAAACATCCCAAACAGTAAGCAGTTTGGGAAACACAACTCAGGCTTCTAGAGATGGTGTGGCCATGTCTTAGTCAGCACTACCGCATCATTTCCATAGTGCATGTGCAAGTGTTAGCTATTTTAGTTTCATTAATCCCCTCAGACTCCTTGCCATTGCGCCAGGTTCACGCAAAAGTGGCTGAATCAGTCAAAGACATTTTCAGCCGATACAAGGCCAAAAGCAGCAAATGGTATGAGAGGGTCATGCAGCAGTGATTCCAATGACCCATGTTGGACGTGTTGGAACAACTTCATTCAGCTTTCTCATGCTGAGCCCACATCGGTCCTTTGGTAGGCTCGATTTGGCTACGCAGATGATGAGATCCTTTCCTTGGTCAGTGCGGCAGATGCAAAGAAGAAGGCTGCAGCGTTTTCATCGGTCGCACTGCCGACTGCATCCTGAAAACTCCGACGGCAGCTTCAAAGAATGAAATGTACTGTATATATAGTATGCTTCAAAGGATGTATAATATACAGTATTATATTTAAACATTGTGTACCGCATCACTCACTCCATGCAACCTGTAAATACATCAAAATAGATGTGCAGTATTGTGCAGTAATACTGTTTTTTCGATTTTCGACTCATGTATGAAGTAGAAAAGGGGAGAGAATCTGCAGCACAAAAAGGATTCAGCAACACCCATGCCAGCACCACCTGCATTGCATCCAGCATCATCACTCCAACACATCGCTGGGGCAGGCGACGAGTCCAAACCACAAAAAGACATCCTGATGCCGGATTTGTCCGGTTGCGTCGCTTGATCTGTTGGATCAGCGCCGTACTTGGCTGCTTCACTTGGAAGCCCCGTTGGCGAATTGATTTCCTGCGACCGAAACTGAAGCAGCTGCAAGGTGGAGGGTCGTGCTTTCGGTTGACTGGGCAAGTGGGTGAGAGAGAGACCCACGAGAATTATAGACATATAGAACGCGTAGAACTACCAAGAGTCCATTGCAGCGAACGCTGTCATGGTGCCTGCTGGTCCTGGCTCCAGACATACCCGCGGGACATGGAATCATGGACAGCAGCTGAGGCAAGCATTGGTTGCAATGGCTTAGCATGGTTTGAAGTCCCTTCTCAACACCATGGTTTCTACATCCCAGCAGCCTAGTAGCCAGCAGCCACACATGGTCACAACTCGCACGTGCATGTCTGCCAAGCATCATGTGGACAGCATTACTCAGCATCAGTCAGACAACGAACGGCACGATGGGGCTCCATTTTTGTGGCAAATAGCTTTGCCCAGGCAGCAAAATCCCTGTGTCAGCTGTGTTTCTTGATGTCTCGAGGAGCCAAACCTGCCTGTAGCATTTGGTGGCGAAGGTAGTGTGAGCCCATCGATGTCTGCAAGCACTGCAAGCTATTTGCCGGAAGGTTTCGAGGTACGAAGAGCAAACACGACCTG
Organism: Symbiodinium sp. clade C Y103; assembly: GCA_003297045.1. Classification (NCBI taxonomy): domain Eukaryota; class Dinophyceae; order Suessiales; family Symbiodiniaceae; genus Cladocopium; species Cladocopium sp. clade C. Next base: position 45,220 of record BGPT01003243.1, on the reverse strand, counting down.
CAGAAAAATTATAAGAATGAATGGCGGGCGTTTGCATTTTTTTTTCGTGTCCCCCCTTGGATGATCCAAAATGACAAGGGCGTTGAATCCTTGCGAAGCTTTGCAGCAACTGTAGCGCTCCAGCTCTGGATGTGGCAGGCAGCAACCTCCGCGCTGGAAAGGCACGGCGGCATCAAATTCCTTGGTCCTAGCTGCATTCCTGTCGTAGCCGAAGTGACCACTGTCCCTTCTTGAAAGCTCAGCCTTGGATGTGATGACACCAGGTCCAATATTTTTCGACGTCGAGGGAATGAGTTGTACAGCAAGGTGGGCACTGGCAGAACTAGCTCACCAGCTAACTTGAACTGCAAAGTGTGAATGGGAGGAATGCTTCATAAACTTCAATGCATCCCATTGTGATAACTATTGTGCAGAATCACATGTATAACCGTGTAGCCCATGGGACCTGTCTAAGGCCCGCGACCTCGCAAAGGATGTAGACCCGTACAAGGATTTGAAAGGAGTGCCGTCTTCTCAGTGTTTGCTCGTGACATTGTGGCCAATTGCGCAGGGAGCGCTGGTGCCGAGGCAAGAGTCGATGAAGCTGTACCAAGCGGCCATGGTAGAGTATGGGAAGGCTCCCTGTGCATTGCTGTTGATCTTTCATTAAGAAGGAACAAGCAGCTTCGTGGCAGGCCTTGCATTTCTTGCCCAATGACCACCGCCTGCCTTGAGCTCAATCATCCTAGTTGCCATGGACATGTTGCCTTGATGCCATTAGCATCATTTTTCTTGAAGCCCAGCCAGGTATGCCAACCGAGGGCTTTGCTACAAGGCCCTTGCCGGAAAATGCGAAAAAATGTGTGGTGATCGGTGACTGTGGTGTCTCCAAAGAAATCCAGCAGTCAAGAAGATCCGCAAGTCACATGTGATTCGATCTTGTTTCCGTGAAGGCCGTGGAGGATTGGTTGAAGTGCAAGGAGGCGTGTGATCCATCGTGACGGCTGCAGGATATGTAGGGAACGGGGTCCGCCTCGAAAGGACGCCCAGCAATGCATCAAGCTGCGCAAAGATTACGTGAAGGGCTGGTTGCTGCTGGTTGGACCCTCAGGACCCGATCTGTGATGATTTGGTGCAGGTCTAGCAGATTCCAACATTTCCAGATTTGGCCACCAGGTCAAATCTATTTGGGAGCTGGGAGCTTGAGACATTCCCAAAGTGGCCACCCAGTTGATCCCCTCCTTGCCAGTGCATGCCAACTAAGGCTTGGCAAACATGCTGATGCGCTGCAGGAGTTGCAGAATGGCACCGAGCCCTAAACAGGGCCCAGGGAGATGTGGAAAGACCTACAAAAAATGAAAGACAGAAAATCATCGAACATCAGGGACAGCCTTGGTTTTCTGGATCCCCAAATTCCAGAAGCACCCATCCTCTGACGTGAATCAACGATTTATGCGCTACTATCAGCTGATATGAATCAGCTCCCTCACTTTTTGCATCTGTTTGTCCGGAGCCAAGGTCTGAAGGCCATCCCTGGCTCCCGAGATCTGCTGGATCTGCAGGCAGGGGAGACCATTTAGCGAAGCATCCTTTCAGCCAGCTTCAGATAGTTTGCAGGCGGCGTTGACATCGGGTGAGCAGCCTACTGTCACCATGCTGTGGCCCACCTGCCACAGAAAAACAAAACTATGGAATGTGAAAATGCAACCAGGAAAGATGTGGCAAAAAGGTCTCCCAGTTTGAACATGTTTCAAAGTGACAGCTTTCCGCTTCCATGGCTGCGTATTTTTCAAGAAGAGTAATTTGCCAGCTTGATTGGGTACTGGTACGTGAGGGCATGTAACAGTATGCAACTGTAGCCGTGCAAAGTTCAACATCTTGGCCCATGCCTAGGCTGCCAAGCAAGGTCGGCTGGGCGGAGTGTGTGGGCGACTCAGCGCGCATGGTGGAGCCCTGTTTTGGGAACTTTTGATTTGCCAACAGCAAAGGTCACCTGCATGCACTCCCGGAAACACGTCTGGAATCTCAGACGTTTGGGTCAATCAAATAATGAGAGAGAAGCGGTAGTGACCTTTGTACGGGTCAAAGATGCCGGACCAAAATGACAGGTTTAAATAAATATGGCTCCCTTGACTATCCTTGACTCTGTTCGTCCCCAATTCTTATTATCCAATACTATCCATATACTGATTACCTAATTGATTGTCTTGCTACATGTCTTACTTGAAGTCTCATTTTCTTTCATTTTCAGATATGTTCATGGCATAGCATGGCATAGTGCAGGCCAAGCGTTTCGCGCTCCAACACTCCACCACGACACGGGACGCCGCCGCCACCACCACCGTGCGGATGCCCGGGCGCGCCAGCGCCACTGGGAGGCGAGGCTTGACACCAGCCGAGGCCACCTGGCGGCCATGCCGTGATTGGACTTGCTGCGGGGCTGCCATGTTTGTCAGGACATCCTCAGGACTGGAGATTTATATAGATTTATATATTCATAATGGAATATTGAAGATAAGATATTCGGGAAATTTCATGGGATATGAATAGGAGTACGTACAATTTCTTCTTATACCAGTAGCACAGTAACACTATGTTTCTTTGGATGTGCCTGAGAATGGGATGTGCAACATACCCACAACATGGATATGGACAAGAATAATAGTACCGCTGGGTTTCCGGGCGCCCTATTTTCAGACAAGCCAACATGTTGGCCGGGAAGACATCTTAGTGGCGATTTGTGGTTTCATTACATTGAATATATTTGATACACCTTGTGGTGTTGGGGTCACATTTTTTCATTCAGTAATCTCATTCTGGTCGCAGCTTGGCCATCCCTGCTGGTGACAGGCAACTCTGCCAGCTATCGACAGCTCCGGGAGATCCCCTGGGTTTCTCGGCTTCAGTTGTTGTTTTTTTTTGGATTTTGTAGTTGGCGGGATGCTGGCGACGTGGCTCTTAGGAACTCTCGAACATCCTCCAAATCCCCTGGACCCGGTGGGAGGTTGTCACTTGCTCAGTGTGCAAGGGGCGGAGTCTTGTGTAGGTTCCTTACCTGCAACAAGTGTAAAGCACAATTGCATTGGCTCAATGATGCTTGCTGTTTGGCCCAAGCATCAAGGGAGGCTCCTCTCGAGAAAAGGGCTGTTCCCACAGAAGTGTGGGATCTTGCGATGGGAGGCAATGGTGATGTCTTCGCGGCGTCAGCTGCTGCCCTGAAAGGTCTATCACTGAGCCAGAGAATGGCGAGCCTGCGCAATAATCTGCAATCCATGTTGCCTTTTCTATTGAAGATGCTGGTGCAAGGGGAGCGGCCAACACAGACCTAATTAGCTTGGTGATTTGAAAGGTGTCAGCATCCACTTCGACAAGTTGACCTGGATTTCAGCTGTGTGAGGTGTTGTCTGTAAAATGGATGTTCTTCGCCCAGTGCAGCGCTGTGTATCCCACAAGCCAGCCATGTGTCGCACAGCAGTTGATTTGGCAGGGGCATGCGACCCGCGGCACTTGGCTGAACCCAAACTGGCCACGGCGCTGTTGAAGAACTTGGCGAGGAAAGGTGAATTTCAAAAAGCCGTGGAGATTTTGGCAGTGCTGCAAAAAGAAGGGGTGCCAAATGTGATTCACGTGAACACGGTGATTTCTGCTGGTGGAGGTGAGGATTGGAGGTGTTGTTTGGGTCTCCTGGCAGAGTTACAGCCAAAGGCGTTGCACCCTACATTGATCAGCTTCAACTCAGTTCTGAAGGTTATGGCAGCTGCTCACCAGTGGAGGACGGTAGTCATTCTGCAAGAGATGCGAATGATCCGGGTCGCCAGAGACATCATTACTTTCAACACCATCCTGGGTCTCTTGAAGCGAGCTGGCCACTGGCGCAAAGCCCAAGCTCTTTTGGAGGACATGCCTGAAGCCACAGTGGCGCAGGATGCCTTTAGCATCAGTGCCTGCCTGCCCTTGGAGAATTGGAGCGCTGCGGTCTGTGTTTTTGACCAGTACGAGGGCCACATGGACACTGCAGGATTTAACTCAATCATTGGGCTGAGCCACAGCAGTTGTTGGCGCCCGTCTTTAGAAGTGCTTCGAAACATGGCAGCTATGAGAGTGCACATGAATCGGAGGTCCTGGAATGCCTTCAACTTCCAAGGAACCCAATGGCGACTTGGTATAGCTGCCATCCAAGCTGTTGGCAAAGCCGACGTCATCAGCTTCAATTCTGCGGCCAGTGCGTGCGAGAAACAGCGAGCCTGGAGACCAGCGCTGGAGCTACTTGGCAGCGTACGGGCCTGGAGTCTTCAGCCGCAGGTCATCAGCTGCAACAGTGCCATGTTAGCTTCACCACAGCCATGGCCGGGCACGCTGGCAATGCTGGATGAGATGTGGACCCTGCGGTTGCGCCCGGATGGTGCGAGTTATCTTGCTGCCCTCTCGGACCGAAATAGCGACGGTTCACTGCCGGAGGTGTTACTCAAGCACATGTCAATGGCAAAGGTTGAGAGAGATGCTGCAACAGTGGGTGCCTTCATATCCTCTTGCCAGTCAGGAGGTAGATGGCAGCTGGCTCTGTCTTGGCTGCTTAATCTCACGCCAAGAGCTGACCATGTGAGTTGTGGAGCGGCAATAAGCGCATTCGAAAAAGCCCAGCGGTGGAAGGAAGCACTGGACATTTGCTACAGGCTTCTGATGGAGCGGAGGATCAGGCTGGATGCCTTGAGCACAAGTGCAGCCATCACTTCCTGTGAGAGTTGTTCGACTTGGCGGCTTCCCTTGGCCTTACTTCTTCAGACAGCTTCTTTGCATCTCAGACTGAGTCAGGTCAGCTACACTGCTGCCATGGGTACATGCATCATGCACAGCTGGGAGGTGACTGTCAACCTGATGAGCCACATGATTGCCTTGCGTTTGGAGCCGGATGCTGCTAGTAGCAATGTGGCTGCCAGAGCTTGGGCAGATCGGAAGCACTTGCCTTTTCTCAGGGTGCTAAACACTCCGTCAGAGCAGACCTTTAACATTTGTTCGCTGGAGAAGAATTGCCTTGGCGACGTCAGGAGGTGGGGCTGGCCTTTCTGAGTTTTGTTAAATCCAGTTGGCATCATACACCTTGGGAATCCTTGGGATTTCAGAATCCCAAAAAGCCTCAACGCTGTAGGCTCTAGACAGGGTAGTGTATGCCAAGTAGGACCCTCGGTCAAGTTTCATTCCAAAACCGTAAATGGAGTATTTGGTACAGCGCTAGCAGCTCCGCACCATTTTGATAAACTTAATTTTATGATTTTGATGCCATTGTCACTGGTATTGCAGGGTCCCTTTGTTTCAATAAACCGCTGTGTATTTTGTCACTCCGGCTGTTCATCAAACGGACACTGGCATAGAATGATTCTTTTTCTGGTCCCAATCAGAAGTCATCAGAAACCACCCAAGCATAGAGGTGTATCAAAAGGAAAACATGGACAAACATGCAACAAAGTACAGGTATGGCATGGTGGTCTTTTTGTTGGTTTTCCGGCTACGGCCGGTACTCTGGGGGCACTGAACAAAAGTGCAGGAAAGACCTGTTGAGTTTCCAAGACCACAGCTAGGACCAAAAAGTACCAACTATATCCAACTACGTCACAATATAGATCTATGTGTAGTACTGTATGTACTGTATATTCACTACAATTTTGAACGCACGCAGTGATCCAGTTTGCATGTGCACAATCAAGAGACCAGCGACAGAGGTATCACATACAGTAGCTGCTAGTACTTGGACCCTTCCATCATCCTTCCAAGTCTTCCCATCCAGCCTTGGGCTCAAGCCCTCGCTGCTATGCCTATGAGATGGTTCTCAGCTCTGCAGCTGCAAGAGCAGTTTCCATCCCATGGCCACAGCGACGCCCAAACTGTTCGTTCAGCACTGGTGGCCCTGTCAAGACGTTCCCTGTGGATGTGTGCCGTGCAATCCATTCAGGCCTGGTCTGTGGGTGATGCGATTTGCTCGAATTCAGTCCTCAGCGCATTCGACAGGAGTGATGAGTGGCATTTGGCCCTGACCTTTGCGAACTGGATGATGATGCATCAAGTCCAGACTGACAGCTGTACCCTTAATACACTTGTGAGTGCCTGTTCGGGACAGGGTGAATGGCGTCGAGTGTTTGCCTTGTTTCAAACCTTCCTGGTCAGGAAGATCGAGACGGATTCGATTAGTTGGAGTGCTGCAGTAGACTCCTGTGCTCAAAGCAAGCTGTGGGGACGAGCTTGTGGGATACTGGCCTTCATGGGCACTGCATTCAGCCAAGGGAACAACGTTGCTCGCAGCGCAGGGGTTCATTCATGTCTTCAGGGTGCTTGGCACAGAGCTCTGCAAGTGGCGGGGAAGATACAACCTTTTTCAAGTGGCTACCGGGCTGTAGCAAATGCCCTGCTGGCAAATTGTCAACGGAGTACTGCTTGGGAACTATCCATGACTATTTTGAGAAGGCTTGGCAAGCCAAAGCCAAGGAGTTACACTGTAGCCCTCGGTGCCATGAGAGAAACAGAATGGGCATTGGCAGCTGACCTGCTAGGGCACATGGAGGCAAGCAAGGTCCTTCCAGATGCTGTCACAATAAACGCCTGCACATTTGCATTGGAACTTGGAAGTGCTTGGAAAGCTTCCCTGAACATGGTTGGAAATGCATGCGCTATACGACTTTCGTTAGGTGCACCGGCAATGGTAGCACAAACAATTTCTGCGAGTCGTTTTAGTCGGTGGAGGGCTGCGCTGTCAGCACAGTGTAAGGATCCACGTGTAAATCATGGCCTTGTTGTTGGAAACGCTCTGCTCGCTGCATGTGAGAGGGGACACTCTTGGACGTCGAGTTTGTCTTTGCTCCATCAGAGCAGCATTTCTACTGTGGAGATGGATGCGATCGGCCGCAGTTCTGTCATGACTGCCTGCTCCAGAGCAAGGCAGGCTGCCTTCGAACAGGAAGATATGGAAAGATATGGAAAGTACGGATAAGTACTGATAAGTATTCGGCAATATGATCAGGTCTTTCTGTGTACCCTCTGGTAATCAAACATGGCAATGGAAAATCCACTGTTTATAGATGATTTTCCCATTAAAACCTCCATTTATAGGGGATTTCCAATTGCCACGTTTGATTATCGGAGGGTAAGTTCGACGAATTTGACATCCGATTCATTTCTCTTTTTGCTTTCCATCTTTGGCTCCCCCCACTCGGTTTCCTCATGCTTCTCCCACCCTCTTAGCAGAATTGACCCTCACCCATCTCCCCCCAAAAAAGTGATTCAAACGAGCAAGAAAGCAACCAAACATATTGGCTCTGAACCATCACCTCCAAAAATCCCAAGAATTCCCAATCAATCTGAAGAATCACAAGATCCACCATCCAAGTTCCCAGAGGCGATGGTTGGAGGTGCTAAATCTGGCCGAGAGCGACCTCCATGACTCTCTACTGGCGATGGCTGTGGCAGAGATGGTGGGAAGTTGGGATGTGATCCCTGGCATGGTGGCTTCGGTTGAAGCACTGAGCCAAGCATGGACACAAAAGCATGCTGGCAGCTTTCGAGCCACACTTGATTCGGTAAGTTGTCAGTGGAAATGTGTACACCGGAACACTCATAATTGACTATCGTTGAAACCTGCAGTGAATACACATCCGCTGTGGTCTAGAAGTCCCGAACAAGCCTAGCCCCAGACTCTCGAAACAGAGACCAACTCCTGGAAGCAGCATCCGAACGCTGCATGTTGTGGCCTTTGTGGTTGAGCCGATTCTTCCATGCCTAGGCCATGTCCACCTTCACGCGTGGGTGCAGTTCCAAGCTGGTAGCCCAGATTCCTTATGATTCCTTAATTGTTGAAGATCTTGTAGACGAGCTTGACAGAAAATGACATGACAATTGGAATCAATTGGATGCATTTTGGTATAGCAGGTCATTCTGACAATGTGACCATTGTGACCATCAGTGACCTTGTGCGCTTTAAAGTATCCTTTGATGCTGTGACTTGGCACACTGGGTGTCTCTTGTCCATGCCTTTGCTGCACCGAGATTTGGAGGGTAGCCTAACGCTGGGTGGTGGCACAGGCAACTTTGGTGTGCCAGGACCTTGGTGACACTACTCGCCTATACCATGTACCTATTTTGACGGTAGTCGGGTGCTTATATATGTCCCATCTATTTTTCCATTTATGTAGTCTATTATTAAAAGAACACACACATATCTATATCTATATCTATATCTATATCTATATCTATATCTATATCTATATCTATATCTATATATCTATATCTATATCTATATCTATATCTATATCTATATCTATATATCTATATCTATATATCTATATCTATATCTATATATTATATAATATACATGTCGCGTCGCATCATAATTGCTTCATCTGTATGCAGAAAGACTCTGAGGCCCACGCCATCCTTTGCACATGGGTCACCCGCTCTCGCAGCGGAGGAGACTTTCTGCTGGTCCAGTTGGATCAATGATCAAAGTAGCTGCACTGGTCGGCCAAGGGTCAAAATGTCATGGACCCACTCTTTTAATACATATACACACACATCCATATATATTTTTTTCTCCGCTATTTACTAAGTTTGAGTCTGAGCATTTCTTTAAGATGTGTTAGGGTCCATCACCATTTGGCCACCCAACCATAGGCTGCTGAGCCTCACCAAGCTTGGCGCCAGGACACTCTCGGATCCCGTGCACCAGGAGGCATTTTCAACAATCTGCATTTTATCAAACTTGGGGGAAATCTCCAAAAAACTCATGGTTGATGGGATTATATGGGAGCTGATCGTCATGTGCAAGCCGCTGGCTATGTTTGGGATAGATTTATTCCAAAAATACCGGTTCTGGCTTTCAAAGCCATGCCATGTTGCCATTGGGAACCTGGAGGCCCTGCTCTGGGAGCTTCAGGCACCTTTGGTGCTTCCACCACTTTTGGGCCACGGGTTGGCCCTGGTCCGGAGCTGGAGCTGTCCTCAGAGCAGCAGCTGGTTTCTTTGTGCATTTTGTGCCATCCAGTTGGGTCAAAATTCTACATCTGGTTCGTTAGGACTTAGAATATCAGAGTTTTGACATGTTTCGTGATTTTACTGGTAGGTAGTTTTTCAATGGTAAATCATCAAATTATATTTTTTACCCAGATCCATATTGCAGTTCAGCTGAGGATGGGCCAAAGGACCGGAGTGTGAGCCCAGGACCGCGAGCAGGTAGGGTCACCCCATCCAGTGATCCAAGTGGCCAATATGTTTTGACAAAACCATTAAACCATATTGGATTCTAATCAACAATAAAGGAGTCTAACCAACAACGGATTCCGATTACATCCAATTACCAATTGAAATTGATCAAACATGGATTCTAATCAACAATAAACGATAAATGGGGACTTAGCCAGCAAAAAAAGGCATCTTTTCTTTCAGTACTTTATTTTGGTGACAATCCACCAATGATAAGTTGCATGTGGATGTGGTTTTGACATGTTTTACATTGTTTTACCGCGTTTGAGTTCCACCCACCCCACAAAAAGGGATCATGACCCCAATGGACACATACGCAAGTTCCAGCCGTTGTCGAGGCACAGATGGCGGTCCCTTGATCCGCAAAAAGATTGGGGGAAGGGCTGACGCATGTGGTGAAAGGTAACGCAAAGATGGCTGGGTAGTTGATTCAATATCATTCGTTGATGATCATTAATGATCATTATTGATTATTATTGATCATTCACTAATTCACTAAATTATCTAAATTCACTATTTGGTGAATTGCATTCAGAGTGCAGAGTGCACATCAAAGCTTGCTTTACGTGGCTGTTTGAGTATGATGCATGGCTGGAAGCCAAGTTGCCTGCAAAAGATCACTGAAGAGCTTGTCTGAATCAGGCGCAGTTGTGCTGACAGGTTTTTGTATGTTTTTGAAATTGCCATTGGGGTATGGGCATTATGAGTCAAAACTACAAAATTCCAAACTTATCAACCCCAGAATTTTATGCATAAAGATGAGCAATTTGGTTTGGGTCTATTACATTGGTGCCATATTGGTGCCCTAAATTTGACCCGTCCCTATTCAAGCTTCAAACAGTTTCTAAGTTACAGGCCGCCGGTGACACGGTCGAGCGGCAGTGCCGGGCAAGTTGTGATGAAGCGAGACTTCTCACGTGTTTGAAAGTGTATGGGAGTGGGCAAATGAAGTAGATCGAGTTCAGAATTAGCACCCCAGGTCCCATGATGGGCCTGATAGGTGTCAAAGATGGAGCACGTCTCTGTGCAATCAACGTGCCATATTGCGGCCGTTGGGTACTACTATAGACATGTTGTACATGGTTGCGCGTTCTGTAAATTTTAAGGTGGCCTGGTCCACAGCAAAGCTGTGACGCAAGCTACGCAACCCAGCATGTCAAAAAGTGGAGGTGCAGAACAATGATTTTTGATTATTCTTGTGGATGGAAGCTTGCCCGCTTCTTCATTCCAGACGCGTAGCACTCTACCAGCAGTGAATGATGTGTTACATCATGATTTTCTGCATTCTTCTTCTCAAGGACGGGGCTTTGGGAGGGGTAGTCCTGAGGAATGGTGCAGGATGGCCCCTGGAAAGGGATGCAAGGTGTTGACTCCAAAACCCTATTGAACCACAGGGATTTACCCTGGGGTCTGCCTGCCTGGCTAAACACATGGCCACTGCTCCCCATCGTCTTCGCGATGTGCATCTATGGGCCCATTCGACATTCACCTGCCATGATGGTCACCATCTTCGTGGCCATGGCATTGCCCAGGAGAACGAGCTTCCAAAAAGGGGGTCAAATGATCAAGAACCTGGGACATCTGGGGCCTCCAGATGCTGAGACACTTGAAGGCATTTCCAAGCGCGCACGATGGCATTTGCAGAGACGCCGCCTCTATGTGAAATGGGCAGCTGATCGAGTGGACAAAGAGCTCCACTGCGCTTGGCGCTCAGTGTTGCCGTTGTCTCCTCGCCAAGCGATTGCACGTGCAGTTGGAGGAGAGAGTCGGAGCCTGCTGTGCTACCACTCAGCTGCTTCGGCAGGCGCCCTTGGGGATCTCGGGGCAAGGCTGCATGATTTGCAATTGCAGAAGACCTCTATAGTCTATATACCTCTATACAGCTTTAAGTTCAAACTTAGAACCTATTTTAGACCTCCAGGTCTTGGCATTGACCGATGTTATCCTTGAATGTCTTTGATCTATTTGGATTTTTCTTTCCCTTGCACAATTGATCAGAATTGTTCCTCTTGCGGTTGTTGTTTGTTTGTTGCCATATCTTGCCATATCGACCAATCTCTCAGCATTTCTTCAGCTCCTGGGAGGCTTCCTACTTCCACCCGAGGTGGTCTCCTGCAGCTACCTACCGGAGCCAGGTCTCCGCGCCCATTGCGTGCGCTTGTTGAGGGAGCAGTGGGAAAGCGAAGCCAGGCACCTGGCGTCCATCCCAGAGGACGATGGAAAAAAAGCAGCTGCAGCTGCGACATGGAAAAACGCATCTGTGTAATCAGGTATATATGTTATATATTTGTTATATGACCATTATAAGAACGTTACACACACACACACATACTGTATATGAATATAATATGAATATATATGAATATAATCTATCGTGAAACTGGTGTATTTATCATTATGTACCATAAATATCCATACATGTAATACACATACGCACATGTAATTGCATGTGTATAATCAGTGTTACTGATACGTGCATGTTTTTTATTCAGCCATGCTTTGTTTTCTGTAGAACCATGTTTGAAGGCATATCAATCTATGGATGAATGTATGTGATGCGATTGAATTCTTGGCCAGGAGGGCAGTGGCAGTACCTGGGGTTGGCTGAGAAACAATGTGGACTCGACAAGCGGCCTCGAAGTTAAGGCTGATTCTGTGGAGATCTACTGAGAAAATGCAGCGAAGGTCTAATTCGAAATCGCCATGGATCGATGGCTTTCGATTGCGGTCCTTTTTTTGGGTCAATGCATGCTTGTTTTGAGCGTTGAAGATCTCAGGGTGAGCTCAGTTGAAATATGTTGAAATCCATTGTAACATTCCATGTTGTTGCGCTGCAAACAAGGCTACGTATACATAATACTATATATATATATACACACATAAACTGGAAACTGTTGGCACTTACACAAAGCTATCCAAAGCTACTTCAGACCAACTGACAGAGAGAATGAGCCACCTGAGAATCTCAGTTGTTGGCAGTCGTTAATGGGCGTTTTCTTAACGTTTTCTTAAGGGAGTCGATCGCAGCAGTGCCATCTACTGCAGATGCGACACAAACGATAACGATTGTTTCAATTTGTACAGGTCGATTGTATACCACGACGACGGCCTGTCCTCGAATTCCTCGAGCCCGTCTGAACCCAGCTGGTGGCTTCGTCCCACGTCGGTCTTCCCACCAGCCCTTTTGCAACGAATCTTGCAACGAATCTTGCTGAGTCTTGCTGATCGTCTTGCGTCATCATCTCTGATGGATCTCTGATCGTCTTGCCAAACTTGCTGCACGTGTTTTCCTTTGACGTCCGAGCACTGAGCCTTGCAGCTAGCTTGGGCCTGTGAGAGGCTCTGAAGCCTTGGACCAGAAGTCGCGAACTGTGTCAGCAAAAGGAGTGCGCAATGAATGGCGCAACGGAAAGCTTCACCAGTTGTTGATGCGGCATTTTTTGGTATGTTTTTGTTGCAGCTGGTGGCGGATCTCTTTACAACTTGATGACCCGCACTCATGCATCATATACATATATATATATATATAAATAAGTAAATAAATTAATAAATACATATACATAAATACATAAATAAATAAATAAATAAATAAATAAATAGATAAATAAATAAATAAATACATAAATACATAAATACATAAATACGTAAATAAATAAATAAATAAATAAATAGATAAATAAATAAATAAATAAATAAATAAATAAATAACTAAATAAATAAACATAAAATATATATATATATATGTATGTATAAATCACATTTCCGATCATGTGCGAGCACCATGCATGACTGTGCATTGTGATCTAGGAGACATGAACCTGTCCGTCTTCGATCGCTTTCAATGGTCCCCTTAGTGCCCTTTTGGATGCCCAGTGGGGGCAGCTTGCGCAGCTTGCGGTGCCATGATTGGGCGCCCTGTGAGCTTGCATTGGCTCTCGGGTCAAGCGTGGACCAGGCTGAAGCATGCTGAAGCAACATATGCAGATGCATTGTGTCACCCATTACCCTCTGGTAAACTAACATAACTATGGGAAATCACCATTGTTAATGGGAATATCCACTATAAATGGCCATTTTCAATAGCTACGTTTAATTACCAGAGGGTATGATCCGTTGATCTCCAGGGCTGCCATCCGTTCGGCTTCAGCAGCGCCACTCTTCCAGATCAAGCGGCCCGGGCCAGCTGCACCAAGCCCGGGCCTCAACTTCCCCACTTTGATTTGGCATACCTATAATCAAACATGGCTGGCTGGGAAATTTTGGGTATATATGAATGGAAATACATAGTGTGCGTTTAATGGAAGAATCATCTACTGTATATTATTTAAATGCGCTCTTTTCCATAGCTATGCTAAATCATCACAGGGTAGCTCAAAGTATCCTTGGAACTGAGGGAACTACGAATCCACAAAAATGGTCCACTTCACGTAGAGGAATCGACCTGTGGGTTGAGGTTGAGCAATACCCAGTTTGTCTCACCCCCCCAAACCTTTTGATGCAGATTTTCCAATAGACTGTTTTGGCTTTTGCTCACAATTGTGCATAGTTGTTCTGTCTTCCCAATCAATACTCATCCCATGACTTGAGGACAAGCACCTCCAACTCGGCAGCCAATCAAACCGTCAGACGGTTCTGGGTGAGATGCTTTGCAGGGAAAGTCCTTGTGTCTGACACCATGCTGGGACGAGCTTGGATTTGCACCAGATTGGTGGGTATTGCAGCCTGTTGCAGCAATGATTCAATGTGGTGCTGGCATTTGTAATGTATTTGTTGAAATCAGGTTTCGACCAAGTGCAGCTTCATCTCCACCTCTTGCGTCATAGCCTGAGCAGTGGACGCAGCTCATTAACAAAGCCGCAAACGTGAAAAACATCACTATGATGCCCACCACCAGTCGATTCCTCCCCAGTTTGCTGAGAGGAAAGGAGAAGTGCTGATGAAGATAGGCTGGGGGTGGAGTCCACACCTCAAGCTAGCTCCTGAGCCATCTCACGCGACAATCGTGGCGAGGCAAACATCAAGGGAAAACCTTTGCCGAGATCTACTCTGAGGACAGAAATCCAACAAAGTTGATGGCATTTCAATCCCACATGGCAAAAGAAAAGGATGACGATCATGATTTGCCAGCATTTGACATGTATTATGTATTTGATTGTATTTGACACGTGCTGATCTTGAGAAAGATTGCCAGGACCCCCAGTACTGCAGATGGGCCTGTAAGACTGCCTTGTGCGGAAGCCCAAGTTGAACTCAGATGGAGCCCTTGAAGTGTCAGCCTCTGAGGACAGAGTCATCAAGCAGCATGACGACTTTTGCCGCATATGTGCAACATAGGCGCTGCAGCATGATGTGATATCATAACCTGTTTTTTCTCAGATTGAATTGCATGAATTTATTTTCTATGTTGTTGATGTGTTGCGTGAAATTCTGCAGAAGAGATTGTATTTACACACATACATGCAGGGTATTTTGTGGAAGCTCCACTGATTTCATGGTCCTGACGATGTTTCGAATGTCTTGGTTCATCTCCATACTGTAGCAGGTGGCTACTAGCCATTCATGACCTGCTGAAACAAGCGCGGCCCGACAGTTTGAAAGGCCAACAGCTTGTGCCAGGCTCAGAGTGTGACACATGTGACGCTGAAGTGTCATGGAGGGTCACGCCTGAGAATTATCAACCTCTGAACTTCAATCGTTTACCGTGCAGTAATTCAACGTAGCTATGGAACATGGCCCATTTATGACCATTTATGGAAGATGGTGTTTTGTCCATGGCAAAGTGTTAAATTACGAGAGGGTAGTATGGTTTAGCGTCGAGCATGACATGACACGACCAAGCGATACCAAGCGGGTGTCCATTGGGATCCTCCTGAAATTGGGGAGAGAGAGAGAGAGAGCTATGAGGCTGTGACAGGGGAACCGGAAGAGCTGTCGCATGAACCTCAAGAGAAGCTATTGAGATCAGACTGTTCTTTCAAGCAAAGGCACTGACTTGATCACTGAATATCATTGAATATTTAGATCACCTATGTTTTAGGGAAACCATGGCACCACTTTATACCGCTTTGGGGTCTCAGGGTCTTTTTGTTTGGTTTGATCTGCAATGACCAACTGAGCTGGCCAAGGCGGTCTATCATTGAGGACCTGATCCCCCTGCTTGGTGGCAAGGTGTGGCCAATCCCAACCGAGGGCTGAAGCTTCTGTGGGCCTCGGGCCTCGCTCCAGGTGCTGACATCAAAGGTCTCTGGAGCCACAGGGATTGCCAGCAGCTGAGTCGGAGCATGTCGGATCTGACCACCAGTGGCCAGTCGACCACCTGTCCAGGTTGCGGGCTCCAAGCTTTGGAATGGCGAAGCGGTCGCCCAAAGTCCAAAGATGCAACAGGCAATGGGGATCCCATCCTTTGGGGGGTCCCTGTTGAGTGGCTCACAGCAAGCCACCCAATGCAAACCTCACAGAGAGAAAGATGGATGCTGGAGCACTGGAGGAGTGTGTCCATTAAAGTTGCGGGAATCCTCCAAGAGTGGTTTTTGGCTGACAGAGCGATCTTGGTGGATTTTGGGACAAACCTAAAACCCCTCAACCTGACCAGGCCAAGTCAGCAAAAGTCCCTGTGCTGAGCGTGGAGGATTTTCACGCTTTGGCCCCTTGACCGTGAACTGATTGGATCCTCAATGATGGGGCTCTCATTCCATGCCAATGTTTGGGTTGGTCTGAAAATGGGGTATACTCTTAGAATCTTTAGATTGACAGGGAAAATTATGACAAACTGATAAACCATCCAAATTTGGGACTCTATTTTCAGACGAACTCATTTGCGTTCGAAATTTGAAGTCGAGGTTACGAACAGCAACAAGGAGAAGGTGGATTTAAGTGACAAGGCCCCGAAACCTGAGGGAAAACCCAAGGCAAAGCCCAAGGCAAAACCCAAGGCAAAGCCCAAGGGAAAAGCCAAAGCCTAGCGCCCGTGTCACCGGAGATCACTAGACCCTTACAGCAGCTGATTTGCTGACGGCAGTTGGATTCACAGAGTTTTCAAACGAATCAAACGAGGCACGCAGCCTGGTCGTGGGATGATATATGTTGAATTATGTTGTGGGTTTGCCAAAACATTTTTAGAAAAAGGCCACTCATATCCACTTTTTTAACCATATTTTACCTTGAACATTTGGGTACCCCTCATGCGTGGACAAACCTATAATACTTGTATATTGTGTCACGTGCTTGGTTTGCGCACCTTCAACGATGACAGACCTCATTGTCCAAAGAGCCCGCAGCAACGTGATAGCTGCAAGGAAAGGAAGTGACATGACCTTTGGAACTCCATTCAAGCCTCTTCAGACTCGGACATTTCAAAAGTCAGCATGAACAAAAACTTCACAAACACTTTACAAACATGCATTGTACCATACTGCAACCAAGTTTACCTTGATCCAACAGTGCAACCACTTGACTCGATTGATTTGGATTGAGTTGGTGGGTCAACAGCAATGGTTATGACATGTGACATACCAACGGCTACAGATGGACATGGAATACATTGATCTCGAGACTTTGCGCTCAACCATGAAGCTGCTGCAGCATGCGGAGGATAGATTCAGAGGAGCCATTGGGCTGACTGCATGGCATTGATTGGCTCCAGAAGAGGCTTTAGGTAGGTGTACATGTTATGTAGCATATGTGTAATTGTATAATTACCAGTGTTAGGAAGTAAGTTAAGATTTGAACATAGTTCAAAGGCTCTTGGATAGACAGCCCCCAATTTGATCTGGTGACATGTTGAGGGTTGGGTGTGCCACCTGTCAGCTATCGAGTGGAACGGCTTAAACCAGCTCAATTTGATGCGTGATTGCGTGGTTGCGAGGAGTCATCCGATGGCACGGACTCAGTTCCGGCCTTGGCTTTTCATAGAAAGATTTTAACTCCATTTGCCACCACATGGATTTGTTTGAGAATAGAAGGTATTCGCCATGGTAACCCAAATTTGGTGGCTAGGAATCATTTTTGTGTCAAAAATGGCCATAGTTTCGGTAATAATAATAGCCAGTTTTTTTGGACACGCCCAAGTATCATATTGATCTCTATATTATAGTGTATGTATCCCTCCATCACAACCAATTCATATCCACTAATCATATCCCATCATGAAAATAACTCACATCACCATTCTTCCAACAGACGAACCCGTGTTTTTTTTTGTGTCACTTTATCTGAACTATCCAGAACTATCCATTCTCCCCATTCAATCGCCATTGCCATGATGTCCAGGTGGCCAGCGATCGGCACAGCTCAGATAGCAGTGCCAGGGTGGAACGAGCCGTGGCGCAGGCCGGGTTTCCACCAACCATAGTAGGGGACTGTAACGGATGTCATGTGGATGTAATGGGATAGAATATTAACATGTCCCCTATAGCCCTAGAGCTAAAGTCAAATAACCGCACACACACACCTATAGTTAGAATCGGTCTTGCCCATCTTCCAAACCCTGAACCCCAAACCTCACAGCCCAACATACACAACATTTCAGAAACATTTCATAACAACTAACCACATAACCCCCAACCAAAACCAATCATAACAATCAACCACATACACCCCAACCCAAAACCAATTATAACAACTCAACTAACCACATACACCCCAACCAAAAACCAATCGTAACAATCAACCATAAACCCAAAAACAACTCCAATTTTTCAACAAGGCTTGTCTTGTTGAAAAATTGCCCGCCTAAATTTATATAAACAATAATCACCAAACAATACACCATAAACCAAAACAGAAACTCACCACAAACAACATCACAAAAAATTCTACCAGCCTAGCCTTGCCCACTATATATCATCCCAAAAAATTATGTTATAATTTCTGTGGTAATTTGTCGGGCAAGGTTATGCTGATAGAAAATTTATGTCTCTATATTTTCAGATTGTTGTTTTAAGTATTCTTGATGCTTTTTGCTCCTCTCATGACGCTTTAAATGTTGAACGGTATAATATTTACCACAAGCACATAAAAGTGCTTTACTTTTTTCTTCTTTATTTTTTTCGTAGTATTCTCTACCATACAACCGTTCTTCTTCTCTATGACTTTCATGTCTTTTCCGTCTCATTTCTTTATTCTGCGCATAATATTCTTTTCCTGTCCTACCAGCAATTACTTTATTTGTACAGTCAGTGTTTTGAATGTAAAAACCCTCTCTCCTTCGTAATTCTTCCTTATTTTCACATAAACAATTTTTAATGAGTTCTATTTTGCAATTTTCTATGCCAAATTGATTGAATAAGTCAAAAGACGTAGTATTGGTAATACCGCCCTTTTTGAAACATTCATATTTTGCCCTATGTCTTGCCATTCTTTTACTTAAGCTTTCACAAGTAGAACCAATGTAGCATTTACTGTATCCTATATCTACTATTTTGTAAATTTTGCCATGTTTATACTTATTTCACCCATACTATCTACAGTACATATATCTTATATTACCATTTCTTTAAGTAGACTTTTAATATCCATTATTTACAACTACAATTACACCTACAGCAATAAGAAACAATATTACTCAATTCATGGCACTTCTCATTTTGCTTTCTTTGGCAAGTTAGATCAAGTTAGATTACTATTTATATTACCGTGATTTATATTAAGATGAAACCCACACCCACAGTAATTACATTGATTCTTAATATTATCTATAAACCATTGCGTATTTACATAACCTTCTTTAGGTATTATAAATTTGTTGTGTCTGTCTTGTTGTTTGTATGCCTCTATTTTTCTTTCAAAATAACTCATTATGAATTGTTTATTGAGTTCATCATTTGTATCGTTATTGTATCTAAAAAACTTTACTCTACTTAAATCCCTTGCTCTTGTGATACTGGTGTAAAGCCATTCTGGGTAATCTCTCACTAAAAAGTGGTTGTAATCAAAGATTGTTATATCAGTATCTACTGATTGACCTTGCATTGAATGAGCGGTTGAACATGGTTGAACACCAAGCAAATCTAACGTTTTTTTCTAACCTTATTTTTATCCAAACCTTTAACTTCTTTGCTTTTAATATCTTCCAATTAAAAATGTATCATAAACTCCTACTATCTTATATTGAAAATTTACATTAAACACTTTATCATTAACTTTCGTGTGTTCTCTGCAGATTAATCTTTCTGAAATCTCATATTCATCTTTCCTATTTTCTAGTTTCCTGATTTCCCTGGATACATTTTTACAAGTATCATTTAAGAAAGCACTATTATTAGGGGATGCTGTTATACCATCAGTATAAGAAAAAAACTTTTCTATTACTTTCTTTGTTGATAATCTCTTTTCAAATATATCTTTCTTAATATTGTAAAGTTTATCTTTATCTTCCTGTGTGTAATCTTTTACATTCTTTCAAATTAATTCCGTATTCAAATATACAGTATTTTCAATAATTGTATTTGTATAGTCTTTTTTTCAACAAAAGAACTGCAAGCCAAGATTCTATCGCCGCCGATTCACCCTCAAACCAGAAGTGCCACAGGGCAACAGCAATTTCCTGCTTAAACCTTTACAATGCCCTGTGAGCCTGGCCCAACAACTACGACAAGTAAGGGTTGATTCAAGACCATCCATGGTATGAGTAAAATGAACCTTATGCAGAAGAGGGTGCCCACACCCAGATCTTCCTGATCTAGCCCCAGGGCAGGGCAAAGAAGCAAGGACTTCCAAGTCCGGCAACAAACGGTACTGTTTCAACACACACAGGCATGCGGAGCAACGCAAGCCTTTAAGACAGGGCACCCACAGGTGCCCGCCAAAACCCTTAACTTTGGCCTGTCGAAAGAACTCACGTTTAGTATTGCGGAGGCCCGTCAGGAACTCTTTTAGGAAGGGCAACTTCCTGAGTAAGCCAATACTTCACGCGTGGCAGCATCCAAGCAGTTAGGCGTTCAGGCCTTTCAAGGATCCAATCATTAGTTTCTTTGGTCGCAAAAGGAGCAATAGACAGCGCAGTGACAGAAGCAAGTTCATCAGCAAACTTGTTCGCATGCCACGCCCATGCTTCACCCCCTTTAGCAACATGTTCATCAAGAGACAGATGAGATTTCACTTTGGTGACAGACACTTTCTTATGTAATAAATCAGCGATGCAAGCCCTCAAATCACCATGCGGGTTTCGAATTTTGGTAGGGTGGCGTTTCAACGCACGGAAAGCATTGATGACAAAAGTAGTGTCAACAGCAACAAGAGGCTCACCAGCATCCGGTACAAACGGGAGCAGTTCAAGGAAAGCACAGAATTCAGCACGAGCAACAGTGTTGGGATTACCATCATCGATCAAGCGCCCAGTGACACTACCCGCTAGAACGTATTCATCACCAGTCCAAACAACGGTGACAACCGACCAAGCACACTTGCGAAGCCGAGGGTCAGAGCTGAAAGGGCCCCCGCTACCGTCAGTACCAAACACCACTTCCTGACCCTCAAAAGCAGCAGGGTCAACAAAATAACCAGAACGAACAACTTCCTCAGAAGTAAGTTTTTGTAAATTTGTCAACCCCTGAACTGGGCGTAATTGTTTTGCATCACCTGTAGCATTTTTTTTTTATTATCCGTATGTTCTTCTACAAATGTTAATTTTAATTCTCCAATAAATTGTAATGAGTTTAATTCCAATGGTAATAATGATGTGGTCTTTAAGAGAAATTCAGTTGAGTTTATGAGATTTGATAATTCAGCAAATATAGGCAGTGTTCATGTTGTATCAGTGCCTACTGTCAAGGGTATTAGCGCTGAATATTGTTATGCTAATTATTTTAGGTCAAGGAGTGTAGATACTGATATGATTTTTCACGGTGGTAATACAGCAGGAAATAATAGAGTTGAATTTATGCGCTACAATAGAACAGGTGAGAGTTTGGATTTAAATTGCTCACTGGACAATACAGGTAAGGCGGTGATTGGACATATTATTGATACATCTCTTTCTGATGAGAAATTTAAAAATAACATTGAAGATATTGATGTTGATGTTTCTGACGTTGTTAAAAAAAGTTAATGTTAAATCTTTTGAATACAAAAATCAAAAGCATGGGAAGGGTCAGCAAATAGGTTTTTAGCAAATGAATTATTGGATGAGCTGCCAGAAGTATTTAGTAAAAATATTATTGGTTAGGATAAGGAGAATCATTTGAATATGAATTGCATTAAGATAAATTGCATTGTGGAAAGCACTACAAGAACAGATTACAAAAACAGAATACCTTGAAAGCCGTTTATTTGAGGTTGAAAATTTAATTAAACAACCTAAAGCAAAGGCTAAATCTAAATCTAAATCTGAATAATGAAAATATAGACTATATTAATATGGGAAGTTTCCTTCATAAAGAAAGTAAAAAAAAGAAAATGAATACATCAATAAAATAAAAGAATATAATGTTAATAGTTATGAACTAAATACTGAAATAACAATCAACAATATAGTGTTAGTAAAATGTCTTAAAGAAATAATTGAAGAAGTGGAAGAAATACAAAACAAAGACCGTCAGCGCTTTCACATGATACAGCCAAAACTGGACTGCATGAATTTTAGTATTATTTAACAATTTTATTGTGAAATGATATTATTGAAACATTGTTGATTGTTGTTTTTCTAGTCTTTTCTTTTCCCTGTTTTCGTTGTCTTCTAAATATTCAGCATTAGTTCTTGAAGGAATTAAAGTTCAATGTTGAAATGTCTTGTTCTTTGTAATATCTTTCCCTACTTCTTGCTTCCATTCCATTTTCACAACTTTCAGTTTTTAGTAAAAATCATTTCCCAATTTCCCCAGCCTCCATTTTCTCTAATGAATTTATATACCTTAAGGTTGTAATGTTTATCATATTCTGCTTTGCAATGTTTTCTTTGTTCGCTTTTTCTTCTTTTAAAATCAGTAGTATGTCCCACATAGCAGTCTTTTATACTCAAGTCTTTACATACAATTTTATAGAAATGAGTTTCATTGTAATCTATTGGTTTTCTTGGCATAAGTGTTATATAGTGTTATAAATTGTTATTTTTTAAATACATTTCTTATCTGATATATATATATATATGTATATTGCCTTCTCTAATGTTACCAAACAGATTATATTTACATCGCTCTCACGAAGTTTTACAAACAGAAATGAATAAGGTTCTTCTGTTGCCAACCTGTAGATTTCATACAAAGTTTTCTTATCAACTAATGCTGATTGTTCTTCTACAAAAGTGTCAATTTCTTTCATATTTTAAGTTTAAAGATGTGCAGTGAAGATGTGTTTAATCTAATGCGCTAATGCGTTATATTTCTGGGTTGCTGTGATTACTGATAATCCAAAGTGTCTTGATTTTGTATAAAGTTAATGTAAAACCTTTGAATATTTCATAAAAATTCTATCCTCTGCAAAGTCATCTATAATCAATAAGCAACTGAAAAGTTTGTTCGTTTTATTCTTCTTCTGATATTCTATAACTTTATGCTGTGTATCTATGATGTTTTGTAATGCATTTCCGTCATACTCGTCAAATAAAAACTGTTATTTTTTATTATCAACTTTTTATTCCTTTTGTATGTATTTTATCACTTCCTTGTATGCTTCATCAATGTGCGCTGTTGGACTCACGATCCAAATACGCTCAAAACAGCCCCTATAAATCTTCAGCACTAGATTTTGGATGAGTATGCCTTTCCCCCCTTGAGATGCTGAAACAATGATACTTCTAAAAGGTAGTTTGTCAGCCTGAGGGTATGGCGATTGCTTGAATTCATATTGCTTTACATTGATTGGTTCAATCTTTTGAACATCTAATTTACTCATTATTAATATTTAGAAAATTACGTATATTTATGTAATAATATTGGTATTCATCATTCATAAGTAATGGAACAGGTAATATCAATCCAGCATAAGCCTGTTAATTAGTTTTCTTCTAAAGCCCTACCCTAAATCTGCCTTTTTCACAAACAGTTGAAGATGTAAGAATTCATTTTTTACAGCCCCATTTCCAGTACAAGCGCTAAAATAATTAGAACATAGTAAACCTATTGGATGGCTTGTGCTTGCACATGACTCTTTGTTTCAGCAACGCAGAGTGAACATTCAGTGAACGGCAATTGATTGCTCAAGAGGGAGCGGTGGGTGGGANTGTTTCAGCAACGCAGAGTGAACATTCAGTGAACGGCAATTGATTGCTCAAGAGGGAGCGGTGGGTGGGAATCCCATTCTTGTTGATGATGTTGGGATGAAGAGGGGTTTTGATTTTGATGTGGATGTGCCGGCTGGTGCGGCGTCCTCTTCATCCCCCAATGTTGATTTAAGTTTAGCTTCCGCCACTTTGATGGGAAGCCATGTACACCCTTTTAGAATGCCATGGGAATTGACTTCGACCTTGCGCACCATTAATTCTGGCGACTTTACACCGTGGCTGAATCTTCCAAAGATTCCTCGCACCTTGCCGGCAGTTGCTGAAAACTTTCGCCCCAAGAAGGCGACTGATGACATCAGGGTCAGAACTGAAACCATCCGCATCACCTGCCAAAACACGGCTTTTAAGAGATCAGACCCTGACAGAGCACAGGCCATTCTCAAGTGGGTTGAGCTAATTCTAGCTCACCCATCTGCTTCGCGTGTTGGACAGCAGCTGTTAGCTATGGATGCAGGGGATGCTCGTTCAGACAGGTGTTTCATGGTTGTATCAGATAGCTTGCAGAGTAAGGCGACTGCCACCTTAAACCTGAGAGCTTCATCCTTGGCGTTGTATACAAAGTGGTTTGCTGATTTTTTTCCTCATGAACAATTCCTTCCCTTTTCTGAAGAGCGCGTATATCACTACCTTTGTGACCTGAGAGACAAGGCGTGTTCGGCATCCAGGGGAAGCACATTCCTGCACACATTAGCTTTTGTAAAGGACAGATTAGGCATGCTTGGTGTTGACGAGGTCCTGTCGTCTCCTCGCACACAAGGAGCAGCACTTTGTATGTATCTTGAAAAAAGAC
Source organism: Symbiodinium sp. clade C Y103 (assembly GCA_003297045.1). NCBI lineage: Eukaryota > Dinophyceae > Suessiales > Symbiodiniaceae > Cladocopium > Cladocopium sp. clade C. The sequence continues at coordinate 20,993 of BGPT01003243.1, read as the reverse complement.
CTCTCCGTCAAGCACCACCTCTGCACCCCATGATGGTCCTTACTTTAGAGTTGGCAGCATTTTGTGAAGCCGATACGTATTTGAGGGCCATGTCAGGCTTTTGCTTGGCTTGCATATTTGGACGAATGCGTATTTCGGACATGACCAGAATGGTTCATTTGAGCGTCATTGGTGCCTTTGCTGAAGGATCCGTCATGCGGACCAAGACTTCCCGAACTAGGGAGAAGCAAACAACTTTTCTTCCAGTAATACTTCCATGCCGAGGTTTTTCTGGAATGCCTTGGTTTGAGGCTTTCTTGATTTCCCGAGAACAGCTAGGACTACCAGAGATTCCAGGCATAGAGTCCCGGGCTCACGACCAAAGTTTCTTGATCATGCCGTCCCGCGGAAGCTTGGGCTATGAATTTGCGACGAAAGTGTCATCCTCCGAAGTTACTCAATGCCTGAGAGCCATTTTGGGAAAAATTTTTCCTGAAGACCAAGTCCTGGGACTGACAAGCCACTCTCTTAAGACAACAGTTCTTACTTATCTTTCCAAATTTGGATGTGACCTCACTTGGGCTGAACTGCTCGGATACCACCTGACCCAGCACAAGTCGGCGATAAATTATCAGCGGGACGCCTTGGCGGCGCCAATCCGTTTCATGTGCCAAATGTTGGAAAGGATCCGCCTGGGCGAGTTTGAGCCTATGGCTGCCAGGGATGCTTTGTTTCATTCTTCAATGTCCTCTCGAGATGTGTACGGCCAGCTTTATGATTACACAGGGAAAACTATGGCCCAGATCTGCGAGTCATTTTTGGAATGCTCCGTGAGTGTCCAGGAGTCGCCCGCGGGATCACCGGAGCTAGCTAGATTGTGGGAAATCTTATGCGAGGAGCCTCAGCCCATTTTTTCTGAAATGCAGCAGCTCAACGAGAATGCATTGCAGAGTTTGGGGTACCAGCACTCTCCTTCGGGCGATCTTTCTGAGGGTGAGGCGGTCAGCATATCTTCTCAATGTTCGAGCGAGGATTCCTCTGACTCAGGGTCATCGTCAGCAGAAGAGGCCTTGGCCGAGCTGTCCAAGAAGAGTGGTGGCCCATGTGTTCGCAACATCGCCAAGACTGCAGTGTTGGGATCTTATTTTCGTCATTGCAGAACACACATGGTACATATGGGGCACACGGAGGCATCTGATAAGACTGCTTGCGGAAGAGCATTGGGTGGTACGTATACTAGGTTCACTGGTGACGTGGAGCGTGCCTGGCCCCATTGCACCTTCTGCTTTGGCAATACGACAGATATATGCAAGGATCTCTGGTGATGTGGAAGGCGATTGGCCTCAAGGCACTCGCTTTTTCGCTTTGGCAATAGCGACGCATGAATGCGACGCAGATGCCGCGCACAGTGAAAATGGATCGTGACATTTGAACAGGTAAAATTTTGTTTTGTTTGTGTTTTTTTTTTTGTTTTGTGTGTTTCCCCCGTGATGTTTGTCTTCTTTCTATATTTCCCCCATATGTATCTATATAAGAATCGTAGCATCCATCAAGAACTTGCCTTATATTTTCAGATGCCCAGCGGTTGATGTTGATGTTGCCGTTCACTTTGATCACAGACGCAATGTGTCTACGCTTGCCTTCTCCTTTCGNGAACTTGCCTTATATTTTCAGATGCCCAGCGGTTGATGTTGATGTTGCCGTTCACTTTGATCACAGACGCAATGTGTCTACGCTTGCCTTCTCCTTTCGTGTTCTTGGCATGTAGTGTCCGTGATCCATGTGAGGCCGCACCAGCACAGAACTGCAATGCGCAGCTCAGCTCCAAATGTGGAGAGGACGCTGGGTATCGGGCAAGGAGATCATATGTGGATGTTCCAGATGTTGATGTGTAAATGTGTATGGTTTCTTGTCCAAGCCTGCAAACCCTTAGACCACTAGTTGGCGCTGTGCATGCGACACAGGAGCAAATCCTAANCAGATGTTGATGTGTAAATGTGTATGGTTTCTTGTCCAAGCCTGCAAACCCTTAGACCACTAGTTGGCGCTGTGCATGCGACACAGGAGCAAATCCTAACATGTCGATGTCTGCAGTTTGGCTCCAAAAAAAAAAAACCGTGTCATTTTCTTTGCCAAAATGTTGGATTCCGAGGCTGAATTTTCAGCTCGTGTCCGGGAGATTGGCTTTCTGCATGATGCCCTTGAGCACATGAAGAGCCAAGGGTTCAACACGTTTGGGAAGGTGGCGTTTGCAACCAACTTCATTCCTGGACAGAGCGATGATAGTGCCCTAGTCNGCCCTTGAGCACATGAAGAGCCAAGGGTTCAACACGTTTGGGAAGGTGGCGTTTGCAACCAACTTCATTCCTGGACAGAGCGATGATAGTGCCCTAGTCACCTTCTCCAAAAATGTTTTTCAAGTTGACCTTCCTTCGCCTGGGCAGCTCTCCTTGGTCAGACGATTGGTGTACGAGAGCTACACCATGGCTGCCACTGATCTAAAGATTCGCATGGAGCGCAAAGATGACGATGGCCCACGTCGTCTTGCCCAAGCTGAAAGGTCGGCCCGCTACAATGATCAAAAATCTAGGCTTTCTGGTTTGGATTTGACAGGTGAATTGGAATGTTCCAATCGTTTGATTGACATGGTCTACAGTATGGCAGAAGAAGGATCTTTGAAATATATCAAATGGGAGGATGCCACCAAGCGCGACCAGGAGCTAATGGGCCTCAAAAGTGATCCTGTGTGGAAGCCGGATGCTCAAGGAATCATCCGTGAGTCTAGGGTTCAAGAAGTCTTGAAGGCTGACTACAAAACGGACCTCCAGCTCAAATTTGTTCTCCAGCGCCGCAGCCTGGCGCTGGACCAAGCGCGGCTCGTGGATTATGATTTGATGGAAAAATGGAGCAAGGTCATGTTGGAAGCCTACACAAATGTTCCCCCTGAGGGGTACAGCAAGGTGACCTTGGAGCAACTGCAGAGAGCAGACCTTGAGCTTTTCAAGTATCTCATGAGGGAATGTCGAAGTGGCATCAAGACCTTGTCAGGCAGACAGCCTATGGCCGAGGCATTGAAGGAAGCAATCAAGGCCCCGGAGATCCGCTTGTGTCTTCAGCCTATGCCCTCGGGTTCCTTCAAACGCAAATCCGATCAACATGAGGAAAGCCCAGCTAAGAAGTCAAAAGAGGACCCCGAGATCAGCAAGTTGAAAGAGCAACTCAAGAACCTTCAGGGCCAACTCAAGAACGCACAGACGCGTTCCTCCTCCTCAGGTCAGAAAGGCAAAAAAGGCAATGGCAAGGGCAAGAACAAGTTGATTCGCCTTCCTCCTCAGCTGATAGGCATGTCTCCAACCACGGCCAGTGGTGAACCCAATTGCTATGACTTCAATTTGAAGAAATGTGACAAAGCAGCTCCAGGCCAACGTTGCGCAAAGGGATGGCACCTCTGCATGAGGCACGGATGTGGCCAGCCTCATTCCCAGCTGGACCATGCTTGACAGCCTGCGGCGCCCGTGCCTCGTGATGAGGCTGGGGCGCCACCACATGCAGCACCTCAGCTCCTGGGCGCGCCGTGTCACAAAGTCATAGTTGTTGAACTGTGCGCTGGCTCTGCACGGCTCTCCGGGGCGTTGAAGCGCAAGGGTTTTCGCACCATGGCGGTAGACCATTCCAAGAATGTCTGCAAGCAATTTCACCAGACCATCTCTATTGATTTGGCAGACCCAGACAGCGTCACCAAAGTTCTGTCACTCATTGATGATGGTGCCCTTCTTTACATACATGCTGCTCCTCCCTATGGGACTGCCAGCAAAGCAAGTGAACGAAACAAGTCGAAGAAGCTCAGAAGACGAGGCGTGCATGCACAAAAGCAGCTCCGAAGCGATCGCCACCCACACGGGTTGCCAGGTTTGAAATTTGCCGACACCGCACGCGTGCAGCTAGCGAACAAGATTTACAGACATATGTGCCAAATTCTTTCTGTTGTGGGGAAGCATTGTATTATCACAGTTGAGCACCCGAAACACTCTTACATGTGGCAAACAAAATGGCTTAAAGATTTGATACATGAGTGCAATTTATTTCCAATTCATTTTCAACAATGTATGTTTGGCGGTCGCAAAGACATCTGGGTCACCTTCTACACCAACGAAGCGCAAATGAGCGCTCTGGCAAAAACTTGCGACAAAAGCCATGCACATTCTTCTTATGGTTCCACAAAAGCAACAGGACATTCTGTTTCTGCGACCAACAGTAAGGCTGCATACACCCCTGAACTATGTGATGCAATTGCCGACATTGTTTGCAAATGTGCCTCAAGGCGCGGCGTCATCTTTCCTGCACAAGTGCTGTCGCCGGTTTGCAGAACCAACATGCCAAAGGTTCGAGCGGCGCAAGCTGGCCACCAGCCGCGAGGTAACTTGCTACCCCAGATCATTCCTGAATTCAAATACACCACTGAGATTTCTTGGCCAGCCGGCTTGGCTCTTCCAAGCAATGAGAAGAGGGTGCTCACCACGTTTGAAGCGGACCTGTTGCGACTTCCTCACGGTTCCAAAATTTTGCCACTGGAAAGGGGGTCAACCGAGGCTAGGGACATGGGCAACAGACAAGTTCGAGTTGGAGTGTATAGAAGCCCCGCGGAATTTCAGCAAGAAGCATGCAACTTGACACACCCTTTTGATGGTTCAAGCACTGTTTCTGATAATGCAAAGCGTGCTATTTTTTTGCTTTTAACTGAAGGCAGGGACAAGTTGCGGGACGTCAGGGAAAGTGTTTTTGAGTATTATGAACGACTTGCAGATGAGCTCGCTGTGGCCGAAGCGTCTATACACGAGTCCATGGACCCGCTTAGAGAGCGCTTGGTTCGTGACAAAAGATTCCTCCTCTTCAAGCATATGTGCAAGGATGCGGGCATTGAAGATGAGTTCCTGTCGGATCTTATGATCAATGGCGTGAAGCTGACTGGTGTTGGTGCTATCACGAGCCAGTTTGAGCTGGACCCTAAGGAGCCGGCAATGACGAATGAACAACTCATGAAATCGACGCGTTGGACTAGGCGCAAGGTTCTTGGGTCCAAGTCGTGCACACAGGAGGCGGCCGTCGCCAAGGAAATTTGGAAAGGTGCTTGCGATGAAGTGTCCAGAGGTTGGCTATCCGGCCCTTTTTCTCTTCCAGAAATACAGAAAAAGCTGGGACCACTTTGTGTGGTGAGCCGTCGCTTCGGCCTGGTTCAGTCCGATAAGGTGAGAGCCATTGATGACTTGTCCGAAAGTTTGGTTAACAGCGCCTATGCCTCCTCTTATAAACTCGACCTTCCAGGCGTGGATGGCATCAGCCTTTTAGCCCGCTGTTTTCTAGAAGCTGTGCAAGATGACCGAACTGTATCTTTGACCCTTTCTGATGGTACTATGTTGGAAGGCATGCTGCATGAGAGTTTTTCATTGAGGGACGCCCGTACATTGCAGGGGCGTACCCTCGATTTGGATGCTGCATACAAGCAGATGCTTGTTTCCCGTGATTCCTTATGGGCGTCAGTATTAGCCATCAATGACAGCCTTGGCGCGCAGCGGCTTTTCATTTCCAATGTGTTGCCTTTTGGTGCATCCAGCAGCGTTTTCGCTTTCAACCTCATCGCCAGAGCGATTTNATGACAGCCTTGGCGCGCAGCGGCTTTTCATTTCCAATGTGTTGCCTTTTGGTGCATCCAGCAGCGTTTTCGCTTTCAACCTCATCGCCAGAGCGATTTACACCATAGGTGAAGTTCTTTTTTCGATGGTATGGACAAACTATTATGACGATTATCCACAGATAGACCTGAAGTCTTGTCATGATGATTCCCAACAATCTGCAGAGCGGCTACTAAAGCTTTTGGGTTGGCAATTCTCTCTGAAACCGCAAAAGCGGCTACCTTTCTCTGAATCGTTCGATGCTTTGGGCGTCACCTTTGATTTTTCACGTTGCCATGTCGGGGAGATCCTTGTGAAGAACAAAGCCTCAAGGATTGCGCATGTTCAGTCTGAAATTAGTTCGATCCTTGAAAGTGGTTACTTCACTGCAGCGCATGCGAGCTCTCTTCGGGGGAAGCTTCAGTTTGCTGAAACGCATACTTTCTGCCGCTCGCTGGCCTCAAACTTAAGAGTGTTTCAGCAAAGGGCCACGGGCAAGCTACCCGGTTCCAACCTCACACAGAACCTGACTGACGAGTTGAGGTGGGCCCATGTTTTCATGGGCTCCAACGCCCCGAGAGTCTTGAAGGCTGGCATGAACAATGTTAAATTGGTGGTTTTCACGGACGCCTCACTCGAGGACAATGACTCCCTTGGCAGAATTGGCCTTGTAGCTTTCCTTGTCTTAAGTGGTGCGATCTCCGCGAAGTTCTATTTTTCTGATCTAGTGCCACTGGATGTCATGAAGGCCTGGCAGGTGAAGACTCCTAAGATAATTTCAACTTTGGAATTATGGGCCGCGGTAGCGGGAATCTATTTGCTTGGTTTACGATTTCCTGCTTTGAGAACTTTTGCATTTGTTGACAACGAAGCTGCCCGTGCATCAATGATTTCATTTACAAGTTCAGTCGACACTCATGTATGCATGCTGAGATTTCTGAGCAAGGTTGTACAGTTGCATAGCATATTTCTTTGGACAGCTAGGGTCCCGTCAGCTTCTAACCCTGCGGACCCTCCTTCAAGGGAAGAGCCGAAAGGCATGGAAGCCGAAGGTTTCGTCAAGTTGATGGTTCCCTGGGATCTTGCTAGGCGAAGTTTCGTTCCGATGGGATAAATATGTTGATGCACCTGCGTTCAAGTTGATTATGAATTTCTATGTCGAGATTTGAGCTTGCACATGTGAAAGGGGGTATTCCATTGCTCAAATGTCTGAGCACACGCCCCAATGTTGATGCTGAGTGGGATGTCAAAGTCGGACATGTTGATGTGTAGGATCACCGACAGTTTGGACAGCCCCACTTCGAGAAAAAGGACAAGCTGTTCGAGGCGCGTCCGCAGGTGTGGAGTGTGTAAGCAATTGAAAGGAAGCTGCAACAAGGATGGCTTGTGCTTGCACATGACTCTTTGTTTCAGCAACGCAGAGTGAACATTCAGTGAACGGCAATTGATTGCTCAAGAGGGAGCGGTGGGTGGGAATCCCATTCTTGTTGATGATGTTGGGATGCCCTCCCTCCACTAGCCCCCGAATTATTATCATGGTTTATCCCAACATCCTCCGGGGGTATTCCATTGCTGTTTACAGACTCGTGTGCGGGGTTACAACTACGACTCACCCATGTCAAAGTCGGACATGTTGATGTGTAGGATCACCGACAGTTTGGACATAACCCTCATTTTTGAAGAATTTTTCCGCGTATTTTGACAACTGCCCTACGTACATTGATTTCCAAAAAATCGCTTTCGCTGTAGCAAAACCACAAAACCTCATTCAAAACAAATCAATGAACGTGCTGAATTGCATGGCCTCTTAGAACGTTCGCATCTTGTTTTAGAGCCCCGCTTTTCGGATGTTCATTGCTTCAAAGCCTATGCTGCTGAAGCCGAATCTGCTGTCTGCTGCGCAGAATCCAGTCGTGACATGATTCAGTGGTGAAGCTTTAGATGGTTACCTTCTGAAAATTGAGATACCCTACCCTCACTCAAGGCTGCTGGAGGCGATGTTTGAGACCGTCAGGAATCTGGGTGTTTCCTCTTGGTGGCAAGTCATTCAAGATTCAAGATCTGCCAGAAGAGCACATCGTCAGGAAAATGGGGGAAGCAGTCTTTTCGTCGGAGAGCCTAAACCAAATTCATATCGAAGACCAAATGTGCAACGCAATGGGCAGAGATGTGGAGGACTGCAGCTTTGAAATGGAGGGATCTCACCTCACTGTCTACCGAGGCTTTTCCCTGAGCAAGTCCGTAGAGCGATGGAGTGAATAGAATAACTTATGGAGCTTGTGGTTGAGTAATGAGCAAAGGCGTGCGTTGGGCTGCAGCGCTGTCAGTGCCACAGCCTGACACCGCGCAAGTGTTTTACATGGAGTCGTTTGATATGGAGTCCATGTGAATGAGGCCCTTTTGGACTTGAGCTTGAGATTCCATGGGCTTTTTTTCCCGAGAGCGTCTGAGCGAAGGGTTCTTGTAACTGTGAAGGTCTGTCATACATCTTCATATCTTCACATCTTCACATTTTCACATCTTCACATCCTCACACCTTCACATCCTCACATCCTCACATCTTNATCTTCACATCTTCACATCCTCACATCTTCACGTCTTCACATCCTTACATCTTCACATCTTTACATCTTCACATCTTCACATCTTCACATCTTCACATCTTCACATCTTCACATCCTCACATCTTCACGTCTTCACATCCTCACATCTACACCTGCACATCTTCACATCTTCACATCTTCACATTCTCTCCCTTTCTCTCTCTCTCTCTCCCTTTTCACTCTCTCCTTCTTCTTCTTTCTCTCTTTAGGCCGCGGGCAGTGCCGACGAGCCGTCACGAAACGTCAACCCCCTCACACGAAACGAGGTTCGAGTGTCAAAAACTGAGGTAAAATCGCGATTTCAAGTGTGGCGGATGAACCCGTCACGCACGAAACGAGGTTCGAGTGTCAAAAACTGAGGTAAAATCGCGATTTCAAGTGTCGCGGATGAACCCTTCACGCACGAAACGAGGTTCGAGTGTCAAAAACTGAGGTAAAATTGCGAATTTCAAGTTTGCTGGATGAACCCTTCCCGCACGAAACGAGGTTCGAGTGTCAAAAGCTGAGGTAAAATTGCGATTTCAACTGTGTGTACAGGCATTTGTGTGTACAAGCATCTGTGTGAAAGGTGTCTGTGTAAAAGGGTTTGTGTGTAAAAGTGCTTTTGTGTGTAAAAGCTTTTGTGTGTCAAAGGNAAAGGTGTCTGTGTAAAAGGGTTTGTGTGTAAAAGTGCTTTTGTGTGTAAAAGCTTTTGTGTGTCAAAGGGGTTTCTGTGTAAAGGCGTCTGTGTGTAACAGGGTCTGTGTGTAAGAGCGTCTGTGTGCAACGCGTCTGTGTGTAAAAGCGTCTGCATGTAAAAGGGTGTGTGTGTAAAAGCAGTTGTGTGTAAAGGCGTCTGTGTGCAAAAGCAGCTGTGTGTAAAAAGGTTCGTGTGTAAAAGGATTTGTGTGTAACGTTTGTGTGTAAAAGCGTCTGTGTGCAAAAGGGTCGGCGTGTGACTTTAAAACTGTGGATGAGGATGAAGATGAGGATGAAGTTGAGGTTGAGGATGAATTTGAATTATGCGGATGAGGATGAGGATGAGATGGAAATGAGGATGAGGACGAGGATGAAGATGGGGCTGAAGTTGAGGATGAGGATGGAGATTAGGATGAAGTNCGCACGAAACGAGGTTCGAGTGTCAAAAACTGAGGTAAAATTGCGATTTCAACTGTGTGTATAGGCATTTGTGTGTACAAGCATCTGTGTGAAAGGTGTCTGTGTAAAAGGGTTTGTGTGTAAAANTTGTGTGTCAAAGGGGTTTCTGTGTAAAGGCGTCTGTGTGTAAAAGGGTCTGTGTGTAAGAGCGTCTGTGTGCAACGCGTCTGTGTGTAAAAGCGTCTGCGTGTAAAAGGGTGTGTGTGTAAAAGCAGTTGTGTGTAAAGGTGTCTGTGTGCAAGAGCAGCTGTGTGTAAAAAGGTTTGTGTGTAAAAGGATTTGTGTGTAACGTTTGTGTGTAAATGGTTACCGAGGTCAGCGTGTGTCCAATTCTATAAGATCCGGACAAGCATCCACTGTCAGCCGTGCAAACTCTGGAAACGATGACTGTGTTTGTCAAACGAAACAAACGAAACTAGACATTGACAGTCATAGTCATGAATGTGTTTGTCAAATGATGCGAACGAAACACTAAACGCGAAGGGTTCTTCTTAAAGTGACAGTCTGCCATACATCCTCACATACTCACATCTTCACATCCTCACACCTTCACATCTTCACATGCTCACCTTTTCACGTCATATCTTCAAATCTTCACATCCTCACATCTTCATCTCTTCACATCCTCACCTCTTCACATATTCAATATATTTTTCTCATCCTCACATCTCCATCTCTTCATATCTTCACACCTTATACATTCACATCTTTTTTCTCTGAGATATCTTCATATATTTTTTTCTCTCTGTTTCACGCTATACCATCTTCTGACTTACATATTTCACTGTACCTCTCTTCGCTCTCGGGCCATCCGTCGTCTAGTTTACTAATCGGTTTTCCTTGCTCCAAGTTTAGTCATTGTCTCACCGCCTCACCTCTTTCCTTTCCAGTCAGGAAGTGTGAATGCAGCGCCAGCATGATGTTGTTGTGGCCCGCCCAGGTATTTGTTTTGGAGTTTGTCGTGCCCTGCCATTGTGTTTGGGCCGATGAGGATGTATGATACACCACCAGCTGGAAAGTGGCTCAAGTCTTTCGTGATGTGTTGCCGTGTGCAAACCCTTTGGCGGAAAGTCGGGTGGTGGTGGTGGTGGTGGTGGGATGGTGGGATCCCGCAGGGAGAGATGCCTGCAGTTTAAAACCCTAGAATCGTTTTGCTTCCATACCCGGAAAGCGCACAGTGATGTCATCAACAAGTGATCACTTTGATGGTCCTTTGATAGTGAAATGGGCCAACAAAATGTGGGCCCACTCTGAGCACCGCATTTCAGGTGATTCAATTCTTGGGAGTGTAGGTCATTTGTGGGCAAAGAGATATCTGTGCATCTATGGAAAGGGAGGACGAGAGAGAGGGGGAGAGAGAGAGAGATGCTCATATTTTGCACTTATTCTGCATATGTAGTATTCATGTGCATCAAGGATATCAAGCGGACCACTTTAGCGTAAGTGCTTTGCCTGTTCGATCCCCATTGCCCAGCTGCCAGACTTGGTGCGCATGCTGCGCATGTACATGGGGTGTCTGAAGCAACAGCTGCAGCCAAGGAGATGGAAGCGGATTTCGGTTTGTGCGAGGCTTGAATTGGCAAGCATGTCGGTATGGTATTGTTATTGGTGCTGAAACCCTCAGGATGTTGTAGGTCTTGTTTTGAAGCTTGCAATAGATTAGACTTACAGAAGATTGACGCGTTCTTTTTGCGACCGGGCGGCAAGGCTTCAATGCCAGTGTTTGAGATTGCGGTCAGAGCCCAAACTTTATCGTGGTCATTGAGTTGCTTCTCCAGGGGCTTGCTATCAACGAGATTGAAAAGGTACCCCATCCTCTCCGTTAGAGTTACATTTGGTGGGTAGGAAAGATCCCAAAAAACCACACCAAGTAGTAGACAGGCCATACCCCTGCACGGACTGTCCACTAAGTTTAGAGATTCCAGACGCATTGTTTCAAAGACAGTGGGCATGGTGAAGCCACGTTTAGATACGATTGCACTGGGCTTCGAATGTCTTTAAAGTCCAGAAGCTGCAGCAGTGTCGGGAGCCGGGTGTCCTCAAGGCCCACGTGCCTGGAGAGTTCCCGCAAGACGGGACATGAAATTGGCATGGTGCGTGCGATGCGCATTGCTCCCAATTGCCGGAATTCTGGGCCGGGCAGAGTGAATGTTGCTTGAGAATTTTGCACATGTCAGACCTTTGTAGCTTGGGTCTTTGAGCACCTTGAGGCTTGTCAATGTTGTAGCATTCTGTCACTAACTTGCAGCGAATTTGAATTTTTGATGATTCTTGAGGAACTGATCAAAATGTCTTCCTCTACGCCCGCCTGACACACGCTTGCCTGGGTTGACGTTTCCACAAAACAACATTCCAGCTTCCGACGATTCTTGAAGACCTGGTGCAAGGTCTCGTCTATCTCTGCCCGTCCGCCCATGTCCTTACATGTTGCACAATGGTGGTCAGCTGCCATTTCTTTGATCGCTTTGGTCTATGCTTGGGTTAAGTCGTCCCTCCTCGGGAAAAGTCGTCCCTTTGTGGTGTGCCCATGCGGGTTTGCATTCTGGAATGCTTTGGTCTCAACACGACATCTTAGACAACCTTTCTTTTTTCGTTGTGTGCGCAAAGTTTTTCCTTAGATGTGTGACATGCATTTGCGAATTTTGCATGGCTAACATGGGGATTCTCATGCTGTTTTGCTTGCTTGGCCCAGATGTCATCAGACGAATGGAAGGGTGTTAGAAGTTATCTCGCGTCTCAGGCGTTTCTGTGAAAAAGGAGAGGAAAGGAAAGGGAAGGGAAAGGAAAAGAGAGGGAAGGGAAAGGGTAAGGGAAAGGGAAAGGGAAAGAGAAAGGGACAGGGAAGGGAAAGGGAAGGGAAAGGGAAGGGAAAGGGAAGGGAAAGGGAAGGGAAGGAAGAAACTGGGGGGTCAGGCAAACCTTGCGCGAACCTCGCGCAACGCCGCGCGGGCGCCGCGCAGGACACTGTGGGGATCAATGGCGCCTATTGATGGCCCGCACACCAGCATCGATCGCATTGTGCCCACATTTTGGGTCATTCATTCATGAAAACAAATCGCTAGGAAATGGATGTAGCTCCGACTTCCAATAGGACCATACTTCACCCATACTGAGTTTGTACGACTGTGAGTACACGCTGTAAAACAGTTATTCCCCCAAATTATATGAGTAGCTTTTGATGGTGTGCCCATGGTGTTTGATAGCTCCAACATGTGTTCAAATGAAAGGAACGTGCATATCACCTGCGTGTGCCCAATGAATTGTTGCAAAGCATGCTTACCATAGAATGTCTACGTACATGGTGTGCCCAAACAGATTTCATATGTCAAGGGTGACTTCTTACAAGTGGGGGTGGCTTATTCCTAATCGGGTGTGCCCATGCGCGGGGGTGACTTTTTGCGAAAAGGGGTGACTTAACCGACCACCAAGCAATGGTGACTGTATTGTGAGAGCGGGGCGCCCAATTTTGTTCACATGCTGCAAGGTTGATCGGCAAACCTGTGGCGAAATGACGGCAATGCCTGCGTAGGACAACGTGTGACACGGCGCTGGCAAGGGGCATGCTTTTGCAAGGCCAGTTGTGCGGGATTGCAGCGTGGTTGCTGGTTTGAGTCATCCAAGTTGAACACGTGCCAGCAACAGCATGCAGTAGAAGTGCTGCTACGGAACTTGTGGCACAGGTGCAAGTTTTGGGTATTTTTTGTCAATCTGCTAGGCTTGGGCTTGCATTTCGCAAAGTACCAATGACAACAAGGAACCATGTATTCATGAAGTCATTATACGATTTGAATCACACCACCCAATCAGACAGTCCAGCCCAGATTTTGCGGGCCATGCATTTTCATTTTGATTGCTGTTCATGAAGCGATGCTGGCAACGACGACCACCAGCTGGCAAGTGGCTCAAGGCTCTCGTGAAGTGTTGCCGTGTGCAAAATTCTACCTTGCTGCCAGCCCTTTGGTGGAAAGTCGGGCGTGGTGGTGGTGGTCGTGGTGGTGCGATATAGCGCACTGGTAAAGTATGCGGGATCCCGCAGTTTGGATCAGAGAGATGCCTGCAAGTTGGGGGCCAAGGATTCATTTTGCCTCCGTACCTGTAAAGTTTTTAGTGATGTCTATTTTCATGTACCCGTCACGTGCAGCAGGGCACTAACGTGTTATGTTACATGTGCATGTTTTGCATGTGTATATATATATATATATGTATGTAAAATAAGTATACGCACACACACCAGGATCTTCAAATGGCCGTGTTTTGCTCAGAGCACTTTTAAAGGGAGGGCTAATTATTGTAGGATTTTTTTTGATCAGTTTCGGGATTTTTTTTTGTGGATTCCTGCTTTCCTGCTTCTCTGCTTTTCTGCTTCTCTGCTTTTTTGCTCTTTTGCTTTTCCTGCTTCTCTGCTTTTCTGCTTCTCCGCTTTTTTTGCTTTGTGCTTCTCTGCTTTTCTGCTTGTCTGCTTCTCTGCTTCTCTGCTTTTCTGCTTCTCCGCTTTTTTGCTTTCGTGCTTCTCTGCTTTTCTGCTTCTCTGCTTTTCTGCTTCTCTGCTTTTCTGCTTCTCTACTTTTCTGCTTCTCTGCTTTTCTGCTTCTCTGCTTTTCTTGCCTTTCAACTTCCACTTCTTTTTTTCTGCAGTCATGCATTTCCGCTGCTCTGCTTCTTCTTTACTTTCTCTTGGTGCCAACTTGGTGCATTGCTTTTTCTTTTGCTTTATCCTTTCTTGTTTGCATCCTAAATGAAACCCTAGAACAGCACTCAATGAAACCCTAAAGAAACCCTACATGAAACCCTGCATGAAACCCTACATGGAACTTACATGAAACTCTACATGAAACCTCCATAAAACCGTAAATGAAACCCTACATGAAACCTTACATGAAAACCGACATGAAACCCTACATGAAACTCTACAACTCTACATGGCATTTTACATAAAACCTTAAATGGCACCCTACATGAAACCCTACATGAAACGTTAACGACACCCTAAATGAAATCATAAACAAACCCTTAATGAAGCCTTAAATGAAACCCTAAACAAACCCTAAAGAAAACACCAAATCTAACCCTAAAGAAACCCTAAAGAAAACCCTAAACAAACCCTAAATGAGACCCTAAATGAAACCCTACATGAAGCCCTAAAGAAACCTTAAAGAAAACCCTAAACAAACCCTAAATGAAACCCTACATGAAACCCTACATGAAATCCTAAATGAAACCCTAAAGAAAACCCTCAATTAAACCCTAAAGAAACCTTAAAAAAACCCTCAATAGAACACTAAATGAAACCCTGAAGAACCCCTAATTAGAACTCTAAAGAAACCTTCAAGAACCCTGAAGAAACCTTAAAGAAACCCTAAAGAAACCTTAAATGAAACCGAAAAGAAAGCCTAAGGACACCCTAAATGAAGACCCGAAATGAAACCCTGAACAAAACCCTCAATGAAACACTAAATGAAGACCTGAAGGAAACCCTAATACCCAGAAGAGGGGATCAGGGGAGTGCGCTCAGTGCGCTTTTTTGGGCAATGTATTTTCTTCATTGGCAATAACAATCATTTTTTCAATGCTGTTTGCACATTGCTCTTCTGCTTTGGCATCCAACGAACCAAAAAAACCAAAAAAATAAAAGCAAAAACAAACAAGTCCATGGAGGTCCCTGATTGGCTGAGACAAAGTTTTTTTTGATTTCTTTGGTTTCTCTTTAAAACTGCGCCAGTTTTAGGCAGAAGTTGGCAATTTTCATTGCTTCGCTTACTTTTTGTGTTCTCTTGCTTCTTTTCACTTTCAAAGTTGTGTGATGTCTCTTGCCTCACAGCATGACTGCTTCTGTTTGGTTCTAAGCTTTGCATTTGTGAGGGGAGAACCCTTATTTCTACTATTTTCTGGAGGTGGTGGCCCTATTTGTTCTTTTCTAAGCACAGAGTGTCACCATTTTTCAAAGGAATAAAAAAATATTGCATCTTTTTCAAGGAAACTTGCATAGAATTTTCAAGGCCAGTGCTTGAAGAAACTGTCGGAAGCCAAGCTTACGTTCTGTTGTCTAGGTGCTTTTCCAGGTGTGCTTTTCAAATGGACCACACAGGTCTTCATATTTTCTGTTAGCCATAGCTGCTTCTTTATTGTACAGGGTCCTCAATTTTCAATCCTTTGCAGCTGTTGGACGTGGAGCTTATGTGTTTACATGTGGTGGAACCCAGTTTAGATGGTGGTCCCAGTGGTCCCAGCATGGTGTGAGTCTGATGACCGTGCTGCGTGGCTTGCCAGCTCCAGACTGGCTCAGAACCCTCTGCGAAGTGTTGCCGTGTGCAAGCTCCTTCGTGCTGGTCCGCGGCTTGTGACGGGCATGTGATTCTGATTGTGGGAAACATGTTTCTGGTTCGAGTTGGGGATGAAGTAAGGCGAGCCAATCCTAGGGTCAAACAAGGTACCACGAATTTCCATTTGTTTAGCGGCATTTTCATCCGGGTCAGCCTGACAGGCACATTAAATGCCAGTGCAAGGCTGAAAGGGGATTGGGGGAGTGCATTCTTGACTCTCCACACTTCTCCACCCATTCTGCTTGTGAGGCTAGTCATGGCCCCAGAGCGACGCGTCGACCCGCAATATGGCTTCGCGTGCACCCAATGGCCAAGTCACTTGTCCTCTTGGGCATTTAGGATCATGGCATGCCGGCATACCTTTAATTTATCAGAATTTATTTACCATCGTTGGTACGTCATGAACCACGCTTCCTCAGTGCCCGAGCTTTTGACTGGGAGGTACCCTCGGCGAGAGTTCTTCGCCTTCTATTCTACTTGGCCGCTCTGAGAACAATAGTCGGGCTAGCTATTATTGTAGCTTGGTTAGGGTTTATTGTTGACGCTAAACTGCAAGGTATGACAAAGCCCACCTTACTGGCAGTCTTGTCAAGGTGGGCTGGTGCGTGTGTGTTTGATCGAGGTTTCCGTTCAGATTTCAACATGCGTACCTATTTGCTAGTCCTCTGGCCATCTGTGACAGGTCTGACGCCTGTGCCGCGACCGAAGGCATGATTTGGAAGTTTTTATTTGTTTCCTTGGGCTGACGTCGACGTTTCCCGTGTCCACAACACTGTCCAGATTGTTTTTTTTTCCTCCGGCCTTTCCGTATCAAGCGAGAATCACCGCTCCTGAAATAAAAGGTCTTCATGGATGTGACCAGTGGACACGCCAACCGGCTTTGCAGCAAGGTGCGAGGGGTGCGAAGGGTGCTTAGGTGACGTTGGCAATTTAAGGCATTAGGGCATTTTATGACAATTTAGCCAAGAAGCGGTCAAAGATGAAAAACCAACATGTCAAAGGTATGAGCGCATGGTGTGCTGAAGATCTTGTGGCTTGAGAATTTCTATGGAATGCTGTCTCTGGCATGTCGGGAGGCATCTTGTCCATGTGCGGCGATGATGGAGATGACTCCAAGGGCACGAGAGTTTGGGCCTTAATTAGTTTGCGCAGCGGTTGTTGTTTCTATCCGAGTCAAAACTCGCGCTGTTGAGAAAAGGCTAGCCCGCAAACTGGATGATCAGCTAACGTGGGCAGAGTTTGCCCAGGTGTGGGTCCCCATGTTTGCATCAGCGTGAAGAGTTTGATCAGTGAGCCTGAAAGCACTTTCCGGCGCATTGTTTGCCGCAGAAACTCTTGGATGATATCTTCGGCTGAGACAAAGACATGCACTCAGATCCGGACAGAGCCATTGTGTGTTTGTAATGTTTGTGCGACGGCGCAGTTTCGGTGATTTTTCGGAGCTGCACTTCTTAGCCCTTCGACTTTCTTGTTGCTGGTTTCCTTCTGTTGTGGAACCACCTGCGCCAAGGCATCTCAGTGGCATGTACAAAATTGCAGGCTTGGGAAACAGTAAGCATTTTCGAGGCATTGCGATATAGTTCCATGTCATCCTTGCTGTCAACCAATGAGATCACCACCTGCTGTAAACACATGCCCGCTGGGTTGCATTGGACACAGTGGTCATTTTCGTGTCGCTAGCTGGTGTGAAGTCATTGTCATTGGCTTGCTGTTCAGGGTAGAAGAGTTTCTTTTGTCGCATCCTCCTGGCTGCTCTTGAATTCTTCAGCCCAGAATGGCCCAACTTCATTTTTGCCTTCTGTTGTCTTGAGATGGCGCACTAGAAACTAGAAACTGCAAATCTTGAGGTTGCAAGCGGGATTGCACGCGCATATCATGCTTGAAACACGCAAACGCATCTTATGTGACAGCCTTTCAGCCGATAGAACGTTGCTCGCTTGGAACCAGGTGGATCACTACAAGTTGCAGCCCGACTGCGGCGAGATCTTCTTCGAGGAGGCATGGCAGTTTGCAGCCCCCCACAGGTGAACCAGTTCCAACCAGTCCTGGTTCCGTTGGTTTTCAATGGTTTTCATGGTGTTTCAATGTATTTCTTGTCATTTTCCTGTCATTTTGCACCGGTGCTCCTTCGCCGCCGTTGCGGCAAAGAAACGGGGCCGCGGAAGAATGTCCAGGCCGAAGCAGGTGATGGAGTGGCTGCGGAAAGCGATGGAGGAAATCTCCCCGAACCTCTCCTCCGGCGAAGAGTGAGCTTGATGAGCGGTGCAATGGGCGGTGCAATGAGTGGTGCACTGAGCGGTGCAATGAGCGATTGGATTGCAGGTGAGATCGTGAAACTTGTCCTTAGATCATCTTAGATCATGAATCTGCGAGGCTTGGTCCGCGCCGTGTGCTCTGACCAGTTGCATTGTCGCGTTTGCTATTGTAGAGGAGTGGGAAGTTCCTGAGAGGAACAGGTGTCAAAAATCACTGTGTATAGTGTGTGTGTGTGCTCGGGACTCACAAGGAACAGAATCACGTGGATTCAACGCTGCTTGTTGGGGAGGGCATGTGAGCGCCCGAAAAACTTTGAAGCGCTTGTTGTTCGACAGTTGTTTTCACACTGCGTCATGGCATTTTAGATAAGAACGTATTTCAGGAATCAGTTTGAAATGGTCTGCAAATCACGAAAGCTAGCTTGCTAGCTGGAGTTGGATTAGCTTTAGCTTTGCATTGCCGGGAGACTGGACGCAGCTCGCATGATTTTCATGCCGAACTGGTTTCGGGGCCCCTTGTTTGGACATGATTTCTCATTTCGAACCTGACCCCCCCCCCCCCCCCGCGGGGTCCCCCCCCCCCGGGCCCCCCGGGGCCCGGGGCCATAAATATATAGTATATATATATATAGTATATATATATAGCATATATATATATATAGTATATAGAGTATATACATATATATATATATAGTATATATATATATAGGACACACACACATATATAAATAGGACACACACACACACATATATATAGGACATATATAAATATAGGACATGTATAAATATAGGACATATATATATATATATATTTACATAGGAAAAAAATATATATACAGGCCATGTATATATATATATAGATATAGATGATGAATCTATATATATATATATACAGTGTTACAAATAGCCTATAGAATTATCAATATGTCGCTAGGCAGATGGAGATACTTAGATATATTCATCATAGTCACATAAATATAAAATACATAGAACATGCCATGGACAGGAACAAGGAAGGAAAGGCCGAGAGAAAGAGATTCAATCAGATGGCTGCAAAGTGGCTCAACCGAAGCGCGTTCGGTTGGGGCACTTTGTANGGAAAGGCCGAGAGAAAGAGATTCAATCAGATGGCTGCAAAGTGGCTCAACCGAAGCGCGTTCGGTTGGGGCACTTTGTATTTGGCAAGTAGGATGCTAAGAGGGTAATGTTTACGCTGATGTGTTAGGATGTCAAGGGGAGGGTTGTGGAATGATTATGATGCATGCGAGCTAGCATCATGACACACTGCTGTTTACGTGTCAGCAACATCGAGTGGTAGGCCNGAGGGTTGTGGAATGATTATGATGCATGCGAGCTAGCATCATGACACACTGCTGTTTACGTGTCAGCAACATCGAGTGGTAGGCCACATATTCTCTCAACACACATCTCTCCTTGCCCAACTAGCTTTCGTCCCCTTCCCTTTGGCCTCAAATAGCATGTAGAACTGGTGTGATGTTTTTGATTCGCTTGCCTGTATTGACAAACAGTGTCAGTTTTGTGTGCAATACCGGTTCTGGGAGAGTTGTCACGCAACACCATGCTCGGTTTCATATTCAGTGCAGTCTAGCCAAACATGCGAGGCTTTTTCGGAAATGATCTCCTCCGTGCTGGGCGCAGCATTGAGCTGTTGATGCCTTTACACAAAAATTATTGACAGCGTCTCTATCCGCATTGACATTTTTTTGCAACTGGAACATCATTTCATTTTTGTGGTCCTCCGAGAGATCACAACCATTTCATCGACTTAGGGAAGGGCCCAACTCCAAATTCAGTCTATTCAATCTTCAATCCACGACGGTTGCCTCCCAGTCAGTTCTGAATGGCAAAGTAAGATGTGTGGTGTTGATTGCCCCACAGAGGACATATTTTTGCATTTCTTTGCAACTAGTGGGCATTAACGGGCCATGATTTGTAATATGTCCTGTGTGCATCTTTGTTGCGTTGCTGATGCCTTGTCATTCTGGTGCATCACAAGGTTGATGCCTTTGCGAGGATTGAGGCAAGACCTGTGGGGCTGCAGTTGGGATAGCTTGACTTGTTTAGCGTTTTAGGTCTAACATCCGTGGAAGGGCAATCCATTTCTTTTTACAGTGAATCTTGCGCATGTCGGCCGCTGTGAAAGATTTAGCACAAGGTTGCGGTTCCTGGAATGACTTGTTTCACAATGATTTTTGCATGCTGCAGACCAAAAAATCTTACGATGATGAAGTGAGAGGGATTCTTCAAGTTAATTAATTCAAAGATTCTTGTATTTTTTCAATTCCAGATTAGGTCAAGTGTTGGAATTCATCAATTTCCCTTGGAGCAATGTACTGCTTTAGTTCCAATCTCGCATTCTCCCTCTTTTCTCCGAGTTGCGGGCGTTGTTAAAGGCCCTCACAAAGTACTTTCCAGTTTGAATTAGAAACATCGGGGCCAGAGGGTAGCTGCCTGACAACTGTTGGCAGATTTTGACAAATCCTGCAAATTTTGATGTAAACATTTTGATGTAAAAACATCGGGTGAACACATTGGTACGAAAACAAAGAGTGATACATATGTACATATATATATATATGTATATATATATATATATATTGGAATTTCTATGAAGACATGTATAGCCTATAATAACCCACATGTATAGTGTAAAGATCCAGGGGTTTGAATCTGAGTCCAATACTGTTTTGGCTCAAGTAAAATAGAGCTCCGCAGCTCGATACT